>KV007750.1:0-13541 GCA_001598015.1 Dorcoceras hygrometricum
CTCAATGACGTTTCGAGTCGTGAGGACTAATCAGTACAACCATGACCTCGGACTTATCCACTCGACAAATGGTAACCACTTGGAAAGTCCGAAGGAGGGTAGTTCGATAGATCACCAGGTCACTATCTATCTGCATGCTCAGAACATCACAATGTTCCCTACCAATGAAACATGGTACTTCGCATCGCAGATACTAGTCTCGAACTCGGGCGGCCTTATCCTCATTTTGACGGCCCAATCGACTAGGAACATGTTCAGAGTACACAGCGACTATTAGATGTGTTTCATGATAGCCGTCATACCCACTATCACATCTAACATTCGCTTTAGTGTATTCTTGGTCTTTACTCAACACAATTGTAAATCATTACACACATAATGAAAGTAAAGAATGCCATATAAAAGAATGCGAATATTATATATAAAGATCGTTTGTACAAGAGTCTATAAAACCCACACGCCACAAGTTGGCTAGTTGGGCATCTACTCTAACATAAAATACCCATTGGGATTTCATTCTTGTTCAAAGCTGACAGATTCGATTGTACCCCTAAGATAATATCAGCTCTGAAAGCCCAGCGGTGTTTAAGAAACGGATGTCAAGGATTTTTAGTGAGTTCTTCATCGATAGAACAAGATAAGAAAATTAATTTGGAGGACGTAGAAGTAGTGAACGAATTTACAGACATCTTTCCTGAAGATATCTCAGGTCTGCCCCAAGATCGTGAGTTAGAATTTACTATCGATTTAGTACCTGAAGCTGCTCCAGTTTCTAAGCCTCCTTACAGACTTGCCCCTAAGGAGATGAAATAGTTAAAAGAACATATCCAAGATTTATTGGATAAATGTTTCATCAGACCCAGTACTTCACCGTGGGGAGCTCCGGTGTTGTTCGTGAAGAAGAAATACGGAAGCATGTGTCCGTGTATAGATTATAGACAATTTAATAAGTTAACAGTTAGAAATAAGTATCCTCTTCCTAGGATAGATGACTTATTCGATCAATTACGAGGAGCTGCTGTGTTTTCGAAGATCGATGTTAGGATAAAATTTATGGTTTTGGTGATAACAAAATGACAAGTTAAATCTGGATAATCAGACGCAATGTGTAGTAGTGAATCCAGTCGACAGGCTTATCCAGTCGTGTCTACAGTAAATCAGTTGTGAGGTGAAACCAGTTGTTAACTACAGTGGTATGGTTAATCAGTCGATGGGTTATACAGTCGAGAACTACAGTGAATTTATCCTTGGTATCGAATCAGTTACAAGCTACAGTGATTTGTTTATTCAGACGCAGGGTTGTTAATTCAGTCGTTGGAAAAACCAGACGCAAGCTACAGTGGATTGCTCTACCAGACACAAGCTACAGTGTCTTTGTATCCAGACGCAAGCTACAATGCCTTACATGAGCAGACGCAAGAATTCTTATATTAACGTGTGCAAAACAATAGTGTTTAAATAAGTTAAAGCGACACCGTATTAGAACCAGTCGAGAGCTACAGTTTTGTGTGAATATAGTTGATGGTTTGTAGAACCAGTCGAGAGCTACAGTGTTATATTTAACCAGTCGAGGGTATTTCTTTAGCTAAACGATGTCGTATGGATAAGTTAAAACGTCAGCGTTTTAATTAACCAGTCGTTGGATTTATAAAGAACCAGTCGAGGAATTATGCACATGGTATAAAGGAAACCAGTCGATGCATACATTTTAAACATCTTCCAGTCGCAATCTCATAGACAACGAAGGTGTTGAAGCTGGTGAACAAGAGAAATTTCAGGCGCAAGCGATAAAGAAATTCAAATACGATCTTTTACTCAAATTGGAAAAGATTAACAGAATTGTACAAATGCCTGGAATTTAGGAGACATCGTCGGTACTATTTTGGGTAAATAGTACATATTTTCACAGGTTGTTACACGGTTATTGCACAGATATGGAAATCGACAAATTAGCTCTGACAGTGTGCAATTTACCTTGTAGTGGAGCAGAGGATACGGTAATGAATCATCAGAATTTCAAAAAGGGATTTTGTTTCCTTAACAGATGAAAATGACCGTTGAAGGATGAAGACTATAAATAGCAAGCGATTTGAATAGAAGATAACAACTCTTGCTATCACTATTGCTGAAACTCTGCCGAATTACTTTTGAGCCATTCCTTGTTGAAGTACTCTCAAAAAGCTCAAAGACTCGAAGAACACTACTGTTGTTATTCATAGACAAACCTTCAAGTCATTCTCTGGTTCATCTTGTTGAATCGAGTCTCTTTGTTTTAGAAACCAGAGAATTTTACAGCACTCAGAAATTGTATTCATTGTCATATTCTATTGAGTCTGTAACGAACTGTATTTGTGAAGAAGTTCGAAAAACCTACAAGTGGTTTAAAAACAAGCAGCTGCGTCTGTGTGGAGTGTTGTGAAACACTAGGAGTTCTCATAGCTGCTGGCTGTGGGATCGGGTGTTTGTAGAAGGCCTACTTTCATCAAATCTTCTAGTGATATCTTCCGAGGAGAAAGAAGGGGAGACGTAGGATATTAATATCCGAACTTCCAGAAACAAATCTCTGAACCCTTATCTTTTACTTTACGCACTTATATATTGCTTGTTATTCACTGTTCACAAGTTAATCGGTTTTATTCCGCACTTTTCAAGTTAACCGAGAAACTTGCATAAAACTGAGATACCTTAAGACTGTTAACTCAGGCTTAAGTTAAGCTGTGCTTGTAAAACATTTTAAAAGATTTCAAAAATCGAAGGAGTTCATTCAACCCCCCCCCCCTTCTGAACTCCTATTTACTTATTGATCCTATTTCTGGGACCATCAAGTGGTATCAGAGCAGGCGCATCTCAGTTATTGAACAGTTATCATTTGAGCTTTATCTTATATCAATATGTCTACCTCACAAAACAAGATTCATTTGTTCTCCAGAGATGAATACGATGATTGGAAGATTCGCATGCAGGCGCATCTCGCTGCTATGGATGACGAATTGTGGAATGTTATTATTGATGGGCCATTGAAGATAATTAAGCCCAATCTAGCGTTTGCTGTATCAAATGGCGAGCCTCAATTTCTTGAGAAAGCCAGACACGAATATACAAATGATGACAAGAAGAAAGCAAAGTACGAATCCGAATCAAGATGAAGGATGGAGAAACCATGACAGAGTTCGATGAGAGATTCAGTGCAATAGTGATCGAGCTGAACAGTCTAGGCAAAGAATACAGCAACAGAGAGTTGGTGCTAAAAGTGATGAGAGCATTGCCCAGAGAGTGGGACGTAAAAACTATGGCAATGAGGGAGTCAAAGGATTTGAACAAGCTGGAGCTTCATGATCTATTCGCAAATCTGAAGGCATATGAGTTTGAACTCGAAACAAGATCTAAAGCGCCATCTACTTCCCAGCCAACCAAAGCATTAGTAGCAACCACAACCACTGAACAGTGCTCTCCAAGCACAAGCAAATCAGCAGATCAACTCAGTGACGACGTCATGTCCCTCTTCGTCAAGAAGTTTGGGAAATACTTGAGAAGATCCTTTAACCCTTCTACTTCTTATAATAACTATCATAAATCTGACAAAGTTAATGCTGATCTTACCTGTTTTAACTGTGGTCGTCCAGGTCATTTTGCAGCTGATTGCAATAGGCCAAAGAAGGAGGACATATCAAGGGATGATAAGATAATTGATGATAGATATCGAAGAGATGAGAAGAAGGAGGATAGATACAAGAATGAGGATCGGTACAACCGTGATGACAAGAATGATGATAGAAATATCGAAAGATCCAAGGAGCGATCCAATGATAGGAGGATGAGAACAAGACCTGAAAGAAGGCCAAATAGAAAGAATGACAGGAAGGTGCTGATGGCAGAACAGAGTACCAAGAGCTGGGCGGATAGTGATTCAGAATCTTCATCCAGCAGTTCATCAAGTGACAGTGAACAGGAGGAAGTTCACTGCCTCATGGCTGATCAAACATCGGACGATGAGGTATTTGATTTCTCCAATGTTGAATTTACACGTGAGGATCTAGTTCAGGCACTGAACGATATGGTCCATGAGTACAAAACTCTATCTCACACATTTGAGGAAATCAAAGCTGAAAACGCAAGTCTGAAAAATAGTTCAGCTGAATCAAGTTCTGATGAGCTTGAAGACACTGACAGTTTAAAGACTGAGTTGAGTAGGCTGAAGATAGAAAATGACTTGTTGAGAAATGAGGCCAGCGAGCTCAAGGCTGAAGTCGATAAATTAACTAAAGAAATGAGCTCTTGGAACCAGTCTACTCGTGCTCTCCACAAGCTGAATGAAAGTCTAAAGCAAGTTTATGATAAATCTGGCATTGGCTTCAGTAGTGGTGAGAGCAGTGAAGGGGAGACAAGTACTCAACCACAATTATTATATGACAAGTTCAACAAAATGAGCTTTGTCAAAGCTAATGTGATATATGATTGCTTTGAGTAGGTAACATATGATGATCAGAACTCTCCAAAGTTGAGTGATAATGGAAAAGCTGGTATCGGCTTTTCAAAACCTGAGAGCTCTAAGCCTAACTGGCTAAAGAACAAATTGGACAAAGACAAAGCGAAAGCTGGTCAAAAACCGTTTGTTCCTAACCAGTCGTGGCATAGCTCAAAGAAGGTAAAAACAGGCTGGAAAAATACTCAGCCAAGGAGAGATTCATATGGTCAAAATGTGAAATCAAAACTCAACAGATCTCACCGTAATTATGCACAGACTTTTGTGTATCCTAGCACTAGAAAGACCGTAAGGATAATTCAAGTCTGGGTCCCGAAAGGGGTAATCCAATCTGGACCCAAGTAAAATTGGGTATCAAAATTTTCTTGTGTGATTGCAGGGCAACAGGTACAAAGCTACTAATGACTCAATTATCTGGTACCTGGACAGTGGGTGTGCACGCCATATGACAGGGAACCCAAAGCTATTGACAGATGTTGTTCCACACAAAGGAGCGAAAATTGTCTTTGGTGACAATGCATCACGGTAACACTGTGGGTAAGGGTAAGCTTACCCATGGTAACATCTCTATCTCAGATATATTGGTTGTTGATAATCTCAGTTACAATTTGATTAGTATCAGTCAACTATGTGACAAAGGTTACATATTTAACTTTCAACAACACACGTGCACAGTTCATAACTCAAATGGTCTGACTGTATTGGTGGGTAAAAGATCGGGAAATACCTACGTTATCGATTGGTCAGAGCAGTTGAAGTCTGAACAGCTTTGTCTTACAGATGACTCTTCCAAGAGCTGGTTGTGGCACCAAAGAATGAATCATTTGAACTTCAAAACAATTTCCAAGTTGAGTGAACATGATATGGTTTCTGGTATGCCTAAATTAAAATTTTCTAGGGACAAGATTTGTGGAGCATGCCAACTGGGAAAACAAATTTGATCTACTTTCAAAACAAAAGGCGGTAAACGTTCTTCCCGAAGCCTAGAGCTTTTGCATTTGGATCTTTTTGGTCCTGTTTCTATAACCAGCTTAGGGGGAATGAATTACACCCTAGTCGTTGTTGAAGATTTTACTAAATATACTTGGGTGGTATTTTTAAAGGCAAAATCTGATACCGCTGACCAGTTGATTAGGCTTTTAAAACGTTTACAAAATGACAAATATTGTACAGTCAACCGGATAAGAAGTGATAGAGGAACGGAGTTTTTGAATCAAAAATTATCTTCTTATCTGGATGATATTGGAATAAATCATGAGCTTTCTGCAGCTAGAACTCCTCAGCAAAATGGTTTAGTTGAGAGGAGAAACCGAACTTTTAAAAGAAGCTGCTAGATCTATGATTGCTTATTCAGGCATCTCTCAAAAATTTTGGGCAGAAGCAGTTAACACAGCGTGTTACTCTCAGAACAGATCAATGATTAATAAGATGCACGATAAAACCCCATATGAGATCTGGATTGGCAAGAAACCTGATATTTAATATTTCAGGGTGTTTGGATGCAAGTGTTTCATTCATAATAATGGAAAAAAGCATCTAACAGCCTTTGAACCCAAATCTGATGCAGGTATCTTTTTAGGCTATTCTGCAGTGAGCAGAGCATACAGAGTGTTCAACAACAGAAGCTTAACTGTTGAGGAATCCGCCCATGTGATTTTCGATGAAACAAGTTTCAAATCAAACTCAGCTGCAAGCCTTCATGATTTGTGTTCACGTCTGGAATCAACATCCCTTGAGGAATCAGACGACGACGTGCCACAAAGATATTCAGTTGAGGATGAACAACCAGAAGTGATCACAACGCACAACAATGTCCAACAAAATCCAACAAACGATGCTCAACCACCGACTGGACAACCAGATGCAAGCACTTCAACTCAAATTGCGTCTGGACAACCAGTCGCAAGCGTTACGTATCAATTGACATCACAATCAACCACTGTTGACCCAGTCGCAAGCATCACAAGATCAACGTCTGGACATCCAGCTGTAAGCATGTCTTCACCGACGACTGATCAACCAGTCGCAAGAACTTCTTACCAGTTGGAAGCAGACGTACAGGCCAACGATACTCCACATGTAATGGCGTCTGCTGATCCAGTCGTTGCAAACCAGCCAACGACACAGGGGGAACAACAAAGAAAATCCCATTGGACTTGATCTTCGGTGGAATAGAAATCATCCACCTGAGCAAGTCATAGGTAATTTCGAATCCCCTATTCGCACAAGAGGCCAGCTATCTCAGTATGATCATTTTGATGCTGCATTTCTTTCGCATGTAGAACCTAAGGTAATTGATGAAGCCTTAGAAGACCCAAGCTGGATAGATGCTATGCAAGAGGAGTTGAATCAATTTGAACGCAATAAAGTATGGATACTTGTACCTAGACCTAATAATCATTCAGTGATAGGAACACGTTGGGTATTTAGGAACAAACTGAATGAAGATGGCATAGTAACAAGAAATAAGGCTAGGCTGGTTGCACAAGGATTTAGACAAATGGAAGGTATAGACTTTGATGAGACCTTTGCACCAGTAGCAAGATTAGAGGCCATTCGCATGTTCCTTGCATATGCTGCATATAAAGACTTCAAGGTCTTTCAGATGGATGTCAAGAGTGACTTTCTAAATGGCGTCTTGACAGAGGAAGTGTACGTTGCACAACCTCCTGGCTTCATAGATCATACAAAACCAGATTTTTTTTACAAACTGGACAAGGCTCTATACGGGTTGAAGCAAGAACCCAGAGCCTGGTATGATACACTCACTAATTTTCTTCTTGAGCATAAGTTTACTATAGGCACAGTCGATATGACGTTGTTTAAATTTGTAAGGATGATCATGTCTTACTTGTTCAAATATATGTCGACGATATTATTTTTGGGTCAACTAACCCCAACTGTGCAAGAAATTCTCCAAGTTGATGCAGGACAAGTTCGAAATGAGCATGATGGGGGAGCTAACATTTTTCTTGGGCTTACAAGTTCGCCAGTTGGAGAATGAAATATTCATCAACCAGGAGAAATATACAAAAGAACTGCTGAAGAAATTTGGAATGGAAAATAGTTCAGCAGCAGCGACTCCCATGAGTTCCACAATCAAACTCGACAAAGATGAAGCTGGAACTGCCATCGAGGTATCTTTGTATCACGGCATTATAGGCTCTTTGCTATATTTGACTGCTATCAGCCCAGACATCATGTTTGCTGTCTGTATGTGTGCTAGATTCCAAGCAGAGCCAAAGCTATCGCATTACATTGCTGTAAAGCGAATATTGAAATATTTGAAGGGTACTCCTAACGTGGGTCTTTGGTATCCCAAAGACTCCGGCTTTCAACTAATTAGGTATAGTGATGCAGACTACGCAGGTTGTCGGATTGATCGCAAGAGCACAAGTGGAACGTGTCAATTCTTGGGGGATCGATTGATTTCCTGGTTTAGTAAGAAGCAGGCATCAATTGCCACGTCAACAGCCGAAGCAGAGTATCTTGCTGCTGGCAGTTATTGCGCCCAAATCCTCTGGATTCAACATCAATTGAAGGATTACGGCATTGATGCTTCTGAAGCTCCTATTCTCTGTGACAACACAAGTGCGATAGCGATCACCCAGAACCCTGTGCTGCATTCAAGAACCAAACATATCGACATCAGGCATCATTTCATCAGAGACCATGTGCTAAAGAAGGACGTTCGGTTGGAGTATGTGTCGACGGAGCAACAAGTTGCTGACATCTTCACCAAACCCCTGCCAGACGCTAAGTTTTCTTATTTTAGAAATATCTTAGGTCTCCTTGAATTGCCTTGATTGTCTGGGCACTAACATTTGCAGGTTGATAGCCATCGCTTCACCCAATTGCAAGTCATGTGTTCAGGGGGAACAGTAGACAACCAACTGAGAGAAGCATATTGTGTTGGGAATATCTACCAGTCGAAGAGTATACCAGTTGAGGTCAGTACCAGTCGCAGGGGGAACCAAGATCTGGATCGTTAAGTGTGACGTCGTCTGAATATGTTGCGTCTGGACACTCAGATGTTGCATATATACAGTCGATACTTATTTGTGACCAGATCTTTCTTACCTTGCGAAACATTAAAAACCAGCGGCAAGGTTATTAAACCAGACGCAGCAGTTGTGACTTGATATTTTTGGCGCGCGTTTTCTTCGATTAAAATATTTGTTTTGCAAATATCCTTTGAAAATATTTTGCTCGATTAAAATATTCTGCAAAATCTTTTACTCGGTACAGTTAAAATATTTTGAAAATCTTTTCCAAAAATGGTACGCATTGCTGGATGATTGACACGTGTCTTTGTCATCATTCCAAAAGTCACATCTACACCGTTCCCTAGTTTTTAACTTTTCGAATTCCATATATATAACGGCGTCCATTGTTCATTGTCTCCTACCTTGCAATATTTGCTTTATCGTACTCTCGTATTTCCTTGTGTTCTCTCTTGCAAATATTTTTCAGGCATTTCTTCACTCAGTCTCCGACAACAATGGCATCATCGCTTATTATCAGCAGCCATCACATTGATTTTGATTCTGTTTTTAGCATGGAGGATGCGAGTCTAGCTCCAGTGTTTGAATCGTTGATTGCGAGGGGGTTAAAGGAGTTTTTGGGTTGCCCCGCCATCTTTTATGAAGCCGCTCTCACCGAGTTCTTTGCTAATGGTTCTGTCAGAAATGGAGTTGTGGTCAGCACTATTGGGGGAACAGGTGTTGAAATCTCTGAGTCAGTTTTTGCGACGACGTTTGAGCTACCCCTGAGGGTCTGACAGATTTATCCGATGTGCCAAAGGATATGGTATTTGATGCTCGGAGCTTATTTTCTGACTCCAAAGAGCAGGTTAGCATTTCGTGTCTCAAAAAGGAATTGAAAATAGAATATCGCCTGCTTCACGATATTCTAGCAAAAACAATCTACGTCAAGGCAGGTTCCTTCGATGCTGTGACACGTGATAGATTCTTGTTAATGATGGCCATCACGTTTGATGTAAAAATCAATTGGAGTACTCTGTTATTTGGTGTTTTTAAAGCTATGGTAACACCGGGTTCCAAGCAGGCAAAAGTCTTTGCCATTCAAATTGGTGTTGTGCTGTCAAACATACCTGGATTGGAGTTGGGCGAACCCCGTGCTTTCCCTCCTCCCAGAGTGTTGAATGAGAGGACGGTGCATAGATTTGTTCACATCAATGAACAAGTTGGAATGGAGAAAACCACAGGCTCTCCATCGATGAAGAAAACTCCTAAGAAGAGGGCTGTGTCGAAGAAGCGACCAGTAGATATTGATGTTGAAGTGGTTCCGATTGTCAAGAAGAAAAGGACCACCAAAAGCAAGCCAGCTGCCGCTAAAAATTTGCCTGTTGAAGAACCAGTTAGCACTACGTCTGCACAACCTGTCGCAGAGGTTGCGACTGGTGAACGAGGACCAGTTGCAGAGGTTACGACTGGGGATGCAGATGCGGCTATTGAGAAAGTCCTTGCTCAACTGGATTTAGTCTTTAAGGATTCAGATGTTGATGGAGGTGACAGGGATGAAACTTGGTTTGATAGAGCTCTTGATGAAGAACTTGAGAATGCGAATCAAGAGATCCAAGACTCCGAGGATGGAACAGATTTTGATGTAAACACTCAGGAGCTACCAGTGGTTGATGAGCAAAGGACTGTACTAGAAGCTGGTGAGAAAGCTATTTGCCGCAAGCCAGTTAATGAGGAGCACATGTCCATAGACGATATATTGATGCAGATTTCTGAGGACATGATGCTACCATCAGTCACTGCGGCAGAGACCACTAAAATCAGGCTTGGCGAGTCCATAAACATTCCTGGTGTTCAGGAACGCGATTTGTTCTATGCTAGCCTTCCTAGGATTTCCATTCATGACAAAGGGAAGGAACCCCTAGTAGAAGATGAGCCTATTAGAGGGAATCCAGCGAGGGAATCCGTTGAATTGATTTGTGGAGATGTAGAGTTTTTAGTCAGCCTCCGAGACCAGGTGATGGTAGATGTTGTGGAATTCTTTCATTCTTTTTCTTTGAATAAGTTACCTGATTCCGACAGTTTAAATATTCTGAAAGAAAAAGAAAAGTTGATGTTGGAATGGGCTGGCACTGATTCTCTCGAGACTGCGGTCAAGAGAAGGTAACACATTTTGGCGAAATATCAGGAGATGCTGCTTAGGAAATTTTTGGAATCACATCGGAAATATCATGTTCCTGGGCAGCCGTGGACAGCAACAGCATCTCAGATAATTGATCTTTTGTCTGTTTCCCACTTGAAATCTCTCGAAGTTCTTGTTACACAGCAGAAACAAAATGGCCTACCTATAGAGCAACCTTGCACTTCGACATATCTTGATACATCTATAGGCAGTGGCGCTGTACTTGCCCAGTTTTTCTCTCAGGCAAAATCAAAATGCTTGGTGAGACCAATGGTGCAAATCGATGGTTTGTGGACACCTGTTCAAGGTCCTGATTTTTTGAGGAGTAGCTGCAAACTCTCTTTGTTTGTAAATAAGAGACAGTGCCGGAAAGTGTGGTTGAAGAAGATTTTGTTCCACATGGATGTGTGATTGAACCGTTCCAATATTGGGGAACCGCCCCGTTTTTGGTAAAAACTTGGGGCTGGGCACGAGTTTGTACAGATGTTGTAAGGTACCACTGTTAGAGTAGATGCCCAACTAGCCAACTTGTGGCGTGTGGGTTCATAGACTCTTGTATGAAACGATCTTTATATATGATATTCGCATTTTATTTATGGCATTCTTTACTTTCATTGTGTTGTATGATGATTAACAATTGCGTTGAGTAAAGACCTAGAATGCACTATAGTGTATGTTAGATGTGATAGTGGGTATGACGGCTATCATGAAACACATCTAATAGTCACTGTGTATTCTGAACATGTTCCTAGTCGATTGGGCCGTCAAAATGAGGATAAGGCCGCCCGAGCTCGAGACTAGTATCTGCTATGCGAAGTACCATGTTTCATTGGTAGGGAACATTGTGATGTTCTGAGCATGCAGATAGATAGTGACCTGGTGATCTATCGAACTACTCTCGTTCGGACTTTCCAAGTGGTTACCATTTGTCGAGTGGATAAGTCCGAGGTCTTGGTTGTACTGATTAGTCCTCACGACTCGAAACATCATTGAGACTCTACATGATAGGCATCTCATTTTAACTCGTTTGCCGACTCACTTGGGGTCATTAGGCGGCGGGGTTGGGTGAGACCCCGATGCATGTAGGAGTCGATGCTTCGTTATCGAGGATTTGTCGAGTGGATAAGTCCGAGGTCTTGGTTGTACTGATTAGTCCTCACGACTCGAAACATCATTGAGACTCTACATGATAGGCATCTCATTTTAACTCGTTTGCCGACTCACTTGGGGTCATTAGGCGGCGGGGTTGGGTGAGACCCCGATGCATGTAGGAGTCGATGCTTCGTTATCGAGGATTCACCGCTCTCTTACATGCGTGGATATCCTATGCTATCTGAGGGGATAATAGTGTATAAATCTATGGCCAGAGTACTAGAAGTGTTTTAGGTAAATGGGTTTACCTAGTTACACTCGTGATGTCACTATTCAATCTCCAAGATGTATGCATAGCTATCGGATCTTTAGCGACTCTCGATTTACCAATGGTCGTTGATCTGATCGGGATATATGGATTGAAAGGACCGTACTATACGCTAACCATGACCAACTGGTTCTTGCATGCACTATCAGTGATACCTAGGGGATCATGGGGCGATGTTGCTAGACGCTCTTACCATGATCCGTTGGGCAAGTCCGGAATTGTGATTCCGGAGCCACAATGGTTGTGGGCCCACGGCTAGCCGTATCCCTGAACCATTGAGGGTCACACAAGTATTGGATTCGAGATTCCCGCACGGATACTGAGCTTAATGTGTTGAGCATAGGAGGAGGATTCTAGGGAGTGCGACTTCCTAAAAGTCAACAGGGGTCAAATAGTGATTTCCCGCTGTTGAGGGGCAAAACGGTCATTTTGCAATTTAGGGTTAGATGATCTGAAAAATTGTTTTTCATATCATAATATTCAGTTTTGTAAACTGAGTCGATCGGTTCGATCTGATCGGCGATCGAAGTTACGATGAAGTCGCAGCGATGGATATCGTCATTTGGACCCGGGCCCGTTGGGTCGGTCCAAGTCCATTGCTAGTCTATTTAATTAGACTTAAGGGCTTTATTGTAACTAAGTAATTCAGATTACACACACTCTAACCCTACACTAAACTCTCGGCCGCCTCTCCCTCTTCTCCCACACACGGCCGCCGCCGCCGCCGCATCTCCCGTCGTTGGTCGCCGCCTGCCGCCGGTGATTGGACTTGCTCCAATCAATTTTTCGAGGTGAATCCGTCTGTGCTGATCTCGTCAGGCCTTCTAGTGCAGGCTGACGAAGGAGTCTCCCTTCCGGTCGTGGACCTGATTGACGAATCTACAGCTGCCTCCCGTGAAGAGCCGGTCTTCTTGTAATTCCGGTTGGAGCCAGGCGCAAGTCGCCAGCAAGGTAATCTACTAATCATCCTATGAATGGTTCATAGTTTGCAGTAGTTTTTTTATTGTATTGAACGTTTCCCGGCCTAATTTTATTCTTCCGCTGCCTCACCGGGAGACGGGATCCGGATCCGTCACGGTTCCCCAACAGTGGTATCAGAGCCAAGGCTCGGATCCTTCAATACAATTATGCCATAATTGTATCTAGTCTCTATTTTTCATATTGAATCAAAAATAAAAAAAAAATTACGAATGGCCGCCGGCCGCCGCCGTGTGCGGCGGCCCCGTCCCCTCCCACCCGACGCGCACTATGCGCGCGCGGTACGACCTCGCCGGAAGACGGGATCCGGATCCGTCACGGTTCCCCAACAGTGGTATCAGAGCCAAGGCTCGGATCCTTCAATACAATTATGCCATAATTGTATCTAGTCTCTATTTTTCATATTGAATCAAAAATAAAAAAAAAATTCGATGGCCGCCGGCCGCCGCCGTGTGCGGCGGCCCCCCCCCCTCCCCCCCACGCCTATGCGGGGCG
>KV007750.1:15710-59947 GCA_001598015.1 Dorcoceras hygrometricum
GAAGGAAGCCCCTGTCGATATCAGCCCTGAGGAGCTGACTACGCTTCAACAATGGTGGGACGACGAGCTTAAGAATAGATGCTATGTGATGGCATCGATGTCCAACGAAATGCAACGGCGCTTTGAGAAGAAGAAGTATGCTGCTGACATACTCTTTCATCTCAAGGAACTGTATGGGGAGAACTCTCGAGATGAGAGGTTCACCGCTGTCAAGGAGCTTATGACGAGGCGCATGCGCGATGGGACTTCGTTCCGCGAGCATGGGGTTCGTATGATTGGGCTCGTTGAAAAGCTGTCGGGCCTTGATATCACACTTCCACACGAGCTGTCTGTGGATGTGCTTCTCCTCTCACTGCCTGCTGCATTCGACCCCTTTGTGGTCAACTTCAATATGAACAAGCTGGAAGCCACCCTTGAAGAGGTGGTTAACATGCTTGTAGTGTTCGAAGGAACCATAAAGAAGGACAAGCCCGTCCTCCTATGGGATCTTCTTCCTCTGCGAAGAAAGGGCCCAGACGCAAGGGAAAGAAGCGTTCTGCCCCTGTGAAGGAGGAAAAGCCCACTAAGAAGCCAAAGGCAAAGGCTTCCAAGCCGAACAAGTCTGAGGATGTTTGCCACCACTTCCACAAGCCTGGGCATTGGAGGAGGAACTGCAAGGAGTACCTCGAGCAGTTGCGAACTGCGAAAGGTATGTTCTATATTGAAATAAATATGTCTCTTAATTCGACTTCTTGGGTACTTGATACCGGATGTGGATCTCATATCTGCAATGATTTGCAGGTGATGACAAGAAGCCGACGTCTTAGAGAGGGTGAGACCCACTTGAGGCTTGGCAATGGAGCAAGAGTTGCTGCATTAGCTATAGGAGATGTTTATTTATTTCTGTCTTCTGATTTTAAGTTGTTATTGAGAAACGTTTTGTTTGTTCCCGAATTAATAAAGAACATTATTTCTGTTTCTATGCTTGATAGTGATGGATATTCTTGTATGTTTGCTAATTCGATTTGCAATATTTACAAGAATGAATGTTTAATTGGAATTGGGGAACGCGAAAACGATTTATACACCTTAAAATTAAAAGACGTTCCAACTCATGATTTCGAAGCACGTACAACAAAGATTAAAAGGAAACACGATAACTTGAACCCAGCACAACTTTGGCACGCTAGGCTAGGTCATGTTTCTCTAAGTAGGATGAACAAGTTAGTTAGGAGTGACATGTTTGATCTGTCAGACATTAACTCCCTACCAACTTGTGAGTCTTGTCTTAAGGGAAAGATGACTAAGCAACCCTTCAAGGGCAAGGATGAGCGTGCTCATGGCCGATTGGATTTGATCCATACTGATGTGTGCGGCCCGTTTAGTATTGGTACTAAGTACGGTCACACATACTTCATCACCTTTACCGACAATCACTCTAGGTATGGGTACTTGTACTTAATGAAGCACAAGTCTGAATCCTTTGAAAGGTTCAAAGAATTCAAGGCTGAAGTAGAAAATCAATTAGGAAAAAGTATTAAAGCACTTCGATCCGATCGAGGTGATGAATACTTGAGTGCTGAATTTCAAGACTATCTGAAAGAGAATGGGATTCTCGCACAGTGGACCCCTCCGGCCACACCACAGCTCAATGGTGTAGCGGAGCGTCGTAATCGAACCCTGTTAGACATGGTTCGATCTATGATGAGCTTCACTGAACTTCCTACCTCGTTTTGGGGCTATGCTCTCGAAACGGCGGTAATGTTGTTGAACAATATCCACACCAAGACAGTGGATGAAGCAGACAGTGGGAGATAAGCTGGATACGAGATCCATCTTATGCTACTTCATTGGGTATCCATAGAATTCCATTGGATACTACTTCTACTATCCAAGTGAAACAAAAGTGTTTGTTTCTAGAAATGCCACCTTTATGGAAAGGGAATTTCTACTTGATAAAAAGGGCAGAATAGTAGAACTCGATGAGGTTCGAGAACCAACTGAAGTACCAGGTGAATCTCCTGCACCTCCAGAGCCAGTACAAGAAATGGTCGCACCTAGGAGATCCGAAAGGGTTCCTAGGGCTCCTGAGAGATATTGTTTTCTCCTTGAAGATGATCAAGGTGATCAAGTTGTTGGATCTGATCCAAGAACTTTCAAGGAGGCAATTTCCGATGCAGATTCTAATTTGTGGCTTGAAGCAATGCAGTCTGAGTTAAACTCGATGCATGCGAACCAAGTTTGGACTCTTGTTAACCCTCCCGAAGGAATTGTTCCTATTGGGTGCAAATGGGTATACAAGAGGAAACTTGGGCCTGATGGTAAGGTAATGACCTACAAGGCACTACTGGTCGCGAAAGGTTACACTAAAAGGCAAGGTGTTGACTATGATGAAACCTTCTTGCCAGTCGCAATGTTCAAGTCAATTAGAATCTTACTTGCCATAGCCGCATGGTATGACTATGAGATATGGCAAATGGATGTGAAAAATGTGTTCCTTAATGGAAACATTAAGGAAGAGATCTAAATGACGCAGCCTCACATCTGTTGGAAGCGAGCATAAGGTATGCAAGCTTCAGAGATCGATCTACGGTCTCAAACAAGCATCGCAAAGTTGGAACCTGAGATTCGATGAAACAATTAAGGAATTCGGTTTCATCTAGAATCCCGAGGAGCCATATGTGTATAAGAAGGTAGTTAAAAGCGCTGTGACATTTCTTGTACATTATGTTGATGACATTCTACTAATTGGGAATGATGTAGGAATGCTGCAGTCAACTAAAGTCTGGTTGTCTAGTAGATTTTTGATGAAGGACATGGGTGAAGCATCCTATATTCTTGGAATACAGATCTATCGGGATAGATCTAAACGGATGCTCGGACTCACCCAAGCCACCTACATCGATACCATACTTAAGAGGTTCTCTATGGAAGAGTCCAAGAGAGGACACCTACCTATGTGCCACGAGGTCACTCTATCTAAGTCTATGTGTCCGAAGACTGATGAGGAGATAGAGAGTATGACACGTGTGCCATATGCCTCGGCAATAGGTAGTATTATGTATGGCATGATCTCGACTAGACCGAATGGCGCATATGCACTGAGTGTCACGAGCCGCTATCAGGCCAACCCCGGCAAATTACATTGGAAGGCTGTGAAGGATATTCTTAAGTACTTGCGAAGGACTAAGAATATGTTCATGGTCTATGGGGGTGGTGAACTGAAACTGGAAGGCTACACTGATTCTAGCTTCCAGTGTGACTTGGATGATTCGAAGTCAACCTCTGGATTTGTATTCATGCTCAATGGTGGTGCTGTCTCTTGAAAGAGTTCCAAGAAAGACACCATCGCGGATTCAACCACTGAGGCTGAGTACATCGCAGCATCAGCTGCTGCTAAGGAGGCGGTTTGGATAAGGAATTTCGTCCAATAGTTGGGAGTCATTCCTAATGGAGTTGGTCCAGTCCCGGTGTACTGTGACAACACGGGTGCCGTTGCGCAAGCAAAGGAACCTAGGTCTCACCAAAGATCCAAACACATACTAAGGAAATACCACATAATCCGGGATATTGTGGCTAGAGGTGACATAGCAGTTGAGAGAGTCACCTCTACGGACAACGTTTCTGATCCACTTACGAAGCCCTTGCCAGGACCATTGTTTGAAAAACATCACGAAACGATGGGACTGTGTCTGATGAGTAGTTGGCTTTAGGGCAAGTGGGAGATTGTTAGAGTAGATGCCTAACTAGCCAACTTGTGGCGTGTGGGTTCATAGACTCTTGTATGAAACGATCTTTATATATGATATTCGCATTTTATTTATGGCATTCTTTACTTTCATTGTGTTTTATTGATGATTAACAATTGCGTTGAGTAAAGACCTAGAATGCACTATAGTGTATGTTAGATGTGACATCACGAAACGATGGGACTGTGTCTGATGAGTAGTTGGCTTTAGGGCAAGTGGGAGATTGTTAGAGTAGATGCCTAACTAGCCAACTTGTGGCGTGTGGGTTCATAGACTCTTGTATGAAACGATCTTTATATATGATATTCGCATTTTATTTATGGCATTCTTTACTTTCATTGTGTTTTATGATGATTAACAATTGCGTTGAGTAAAGACCTAGAATGCACTATAGTGTATGTTAGATGTGATAGTGGGTATAACGGCTATCATGAAACACATCTAATAGTCATTGTGTATTCCGAACATGTTCCTAGTCAATTGGGCCGTCAAAATGAGGATAAGGCCGCCCGAGCTCGAGACTAGTATCTGCGATGCGCGTACCATGTTTCATTGGTAGGGAACATTGTGATGTTCTGAGCATGCAGATAGATAGTGACCTGGATCTATCGAACTATCCTCGTTCGGACTTTCCAAGTGGTTACCATTTGTCGAGTGGATAAGTCCGAGGTCTTGGTTGTACTGATTAGTCCTCACGACTCGAAACGTCATTGAGACTCTACATGATAGGCATCTCACTTTGACTCGTTTGTCGACTCACTTGGGGTCATTAGGCGGCGGGGTTGGGTGAGACCCCGATGCATGTAGGAGTCGATGCTTCGTTTCGAGGATTCACCGCTCGCTTACATGCGTGGATATCCTATACTATCTGAGGGGATAATAGTGTATAAATCTCTGGCCAGAGTACTAGAAGTGTTTTAGGTAAATGGGTTTACCTAGTTACACTCGCGATGTCACTATTCGATCTCCAAGATGTATGCATAGCTATCGGATCTTTAGCGACTCTCGATTTACCAATGTTCGTTGATCAGATCGGGATATATGGATTGAAAGGACCGTACTGTACGCTAACCACGACCAACTGGTTCTTGCAGGCACTATCAGTGATACCTAGGGGATCATGGGGTGATGTTGCTAGACGCTCTTATCATGATCCGTTGGGCAAGTCCGAAATTGTGATTCCGGAGCCACAATGGTTGTGGGCCCACGGCTAGCCGTATCCCTGAACCATTGAGGGTCACACAAGTACTGGATTCGAGATTCCCGCACGGATACTGAGCTCAATGTGTTGAGCATAGGAGGAGGATTCTAGGGAGTGCGACTTCCTAAAAGTCAACAGGGGTCAAATCGTGATTTCCCGCTGTTGAGGGACAAAACGGTCATTTTGCAATTTAGGGTTAGATGATCTGAAAAATTGTTTTTCATATCATAATATTCAGTTTTGGAAACTGAGTCTATCGGTCCGATCTGATCGGCGATAGGAGTTACGATGAAGTCGCAGCGATGGATATCGTCATTTGGACCCGGGCCCGTTGGGCCGGTCCAAGTCCATTGCTAGTCTATTTAATTAGACTTAAGGGCTTTATTGTAACTAAGTAATTCAGATTACAAACACCCTAACCCTACACTAAACTCTCGGCCGCCTCTCCCTCTTCTCCCACACACGGCCGCCACCGCCGCATCTCCCGCCGTCGGCCGCCGCCTGCCGCCGGTGATTGGACTTGCTCCGATCAATTTTTTGAGGTGAATCCGTCCGTGCTGATCTCGTCAGGCCTTCTAGTGCAGGCTGACGAAGGAGTCTCCCTTCCGGTCGTGGACCTGATTGACGAATCTACAGCCGCCTACCGTGAAGAGCCGGTCTTCTTGTAATTCCGGTTGGAGCCAGGCGCAAGTCTCCAGCAAGGTAATCTACTTGTATTGCACGTTTCCCGGCCTAATTTTATTCTTCCACTGCCTCGCCGAGAGACGGGATCCGGATCCGCCATGGTTTCCCAACAACCACATGTTTGGTTGTTTGCGATCTGTCTGCAAAGATATTGTTGTATATAATTTAGGAGTTGAAAGGATCCCAGACTATCTTCTCGATGATTTTGAGCAGGGTGTACATACCGATACTTTTGTTGAATATTTCAGAAGTTCTCATGCACAGAGTATTCCAGAAATTGATTCCGATTCATCCGATGGTGCAACCGTGTATCGCTCCTTCTCCCCCGGATGATTCTTCTGCTGTAGGACCAGTTGTCTCTCCTACTGCACAGGAGGAGAACCTCTATTTTGTTGAAAGTCCGATATCCCCTCCGCATCCGCTTCAAAGTCAAGATTCTACTAGCTCTTCTTCTGACTCTCCAGTACATTTTGATTCCGCTGATATTCACCTGGATAGCGCTGCAGATGCTCAGACTTCTCTTCCCACTGCTACTGTTGATCTTCCCTCTCTTCTGGATGATTTGCAATCCTCTCTCTCTCAGCGTATGGATGATGCTAATAGTGAAATTTTATCTCGACTCCATAGCACTGAGCGAAGTCTTCAAACCTCTCTGGGTCACCAAAATGACTACTTACGACGTCTTATAGAGAGTGCGAGACAAGAAGGCCAAACTCAAGATGATATTCAGTTGCTTCATTTAAATGAATTGAAGAAAGCTGTTTTGGCCCAAGGTATTTCTGCTGAGACAAACTCACTGGCAGACAGGGGTAGGTTCAATGCGATTGATGCAAAATTTCTTTTATTGGATGGGAAAATAGCTGCTATCCCGAATGACCAGTTAGAATTTCAATCAAAAATAGCAGCAGATATCTTAGGCTGAGACAAACTCACTGGCAGACAGGGGTAGGTTCAATGCGATTGATGCAAAATTTCTTTTATTGGATGGGAAATAGCTGCTATCCCGAATGACCAGTTAGAATTTCAATCAAAAATAGCAGCAGATATTCTTAGCCTTTCCACCCAAATTGGTGACATCGCCGATTACATAAGAGGCGGTGATGCCAAAAAGGGGGAAATAGGTAGTAGCAGCCGCCGCCCGCCGCCTGTTCGTGTGGAACGCCGCCCTCTGCCTACTCCTCAACCATCTCCTGATGTTCAAGGCAGTGGACAATCTCTCAGTGTAGAACAGGCTGCGGAATTTGTTTGTGAGGCAGATAGACGGGAGTCAGATAGATTGGAAAGAGAAAGAGCCAGGGTAAGGAGAGAAAGAAGTATAAGCAGAAGTGGTTCGTACAAAAGATGAAGAAGACAGTAGCATAGATATTGAAATGTTTGTACAATTCTTATGTACAATTTCTATGATTAATGATAGTCTGTTTTACCAGCAGTTCGTGTGCAATTTATTTCTGCATATCTTTTTATCTCGGCTGCTGAAGTTTTGTCATCACCAAAAAGGGGGAAAATTTTAGGATAAAATTTATGGTTTTGGTGATAACAAAATGACAAGTTAAATCTGGATAATCAGACGCAATGTGTAGTAGTGAATCCAGTCGACAGGCTTATCCAGTCGTGTCTACAGTAAATCAGTTGTGAGGTGAAACCAGTTGTTAGCTACAGTGGTATGGTCAATCAGTCGATGGGTTATACAGTCGATAACTACAGTGAATTTATCCTTGGTATCGAATCAGTTACAAGCTACAGTGATTTGTTTATTCAGACGCAGGGTTGTTAATTCAGTCGTTGGAAAAACCAGATGCAAGCTACAGTGGATTTCTCTACCAGACGCAAGCTACAGTGTCTTTGTATCCAGACGCAAGCTACAGTGCCTTACATGAGCAGACGCAAGAATTCTTATATTAGCGTGTGCAAAACGATAGCGTTTAAATAAGTTAAAGCGACACCGTATTAGAACCAGTCGAGAGCTACAGTTTTGTGTGAATATAGTTGATGGTTTGTAGAACCAGTCGAGAGCTACAGTGCTATATTTAACCAGTCGAGGGTATTTCTTTAGCTAAACGATGTCGTATGGATAAGTTAAAACGTCAGCGTTTTAATTAACCAGTCGTTGGATTTATAAAGAACCAGTCGAGGAATAATGCACGTGGTATAAAGGAAACCAGTGGATGCATACATTTTAAACATCTTTCAGTCGCAATCTCATAGAAAACGAAGGTGTTGAAGCTGGTGAACAAGAGAAATTTCAGGCGCAAGCGATAAAGGAATTCAAATACGATCGTTACTCAAATTGCAAAAGATTAACAGAATTTTACAAATGCCTGGAATTTAGGAGACATCGTCGGTACTATTTTGGGTAAATAGTACATATTTTCAAAGGTTGTTACACGGTTATTGCACAGATATGGAAATCGACAAATTAGCTCTGACAGTGTGCAATTTACCTTGTAGTGGAGCAGAGGATACGATTATGAATCATCAGAATTTCAAAAAGGGATTTTGTTTCCTTAACAGATGAAAATGACCGTTGAAGTATGAAGACTATAAATAGCAAGCGATTTGAATCGAAGATAACAACTCTTGCTATCATTATTGCTGAAACTCTGCCGAATTACTTTTGAGCCATTCCTTGTTGAAGTACTCTCAAAAAGCTCAAAGACTCGAAGAACACTACTGTTGTTATTCATAAACAAACATTCGAGTCCATTCTCTGGTTCATCTTGTTGAATCGAGTCTCTTTGTTTTACAAACCAGAGAATTTTACAGCACTCAGAAATTGTATTCATTGTCATATTCTATTGAGTCTGTAACGAACTGTATTTGTGAAGAAGTTCGAAAAACCTACAAGTGGTGTAAAAACCAGCAGCTGCGTCTGCGTGGAGTGTTGTGAAATACTAGGAGTTCTCATAGCTGCTGGCTGTGGGATCGGGTGTTTGTAGAAGGCCTACTTTCATCAAATCTTCTAGTGATACCTTTCGAGGAGGAAGAAGGGGAGACGTAGGATATTAATATGCGAACTTCCAGAAACAAATCTCTGAACCCTTATCTTTTACTTTACACACTTACATGTTGCTTGTTATTCACTGTTCATAAGTTAATCGGTTTTATTCCGCACTTTTCAAGTTAACCGAGAAACTTGCATAAAACTGAGATACCTTAAGACTGTTAACTCAGGCTTAAGTTAAGCTGTGCTTGTAAAACATTTTAAAAGATTTCAAAAATCGAAGGAGTTCATTCAACCCCCCCCCCCTTCTGAACTCCTATTTACTTATTGATCCTATTTCTAGGACCATCAATCGATCTCAGATCTGGATACCATCAGCTGCGAGTTAAAGACGCAGACGTGTACAAGAACGCCTTTAGAACAAGATATGGCCACTATGAATTTTTAGTAATGCCATTTGGGTTAACCAATGCACCATTTGTATTTATGGATTTGATGAATAGGGTATTTCAACCTTTTCTAGATAGATTCATTATCGTGTTCATAGACGACATTCTCATTTACTCTAAGAGCACGCAGACCATCTTAGAGTAATTTTGCAGATTTTGAGAACTAATCAATTGTTTGCTAAGTTTATTAAATGCGAATTTTGGATCGAAAAGGTTGTATTTCTTGGTCATATTATTTCCAAGAATGGGATATAAGTAGATCCTTCTAAGGTAGAAGATGTTCGAGAATGGCTTGTACCTTAGAGCGTAATAGAGGTTCGTAGTTTATTAGGACTAGCAGGTTATTATCGAAGATTTATACAGGGATTCTCTAAGATAGTTGTCCCTTTAACGTCATTAACCAAGAAGAATGCTAAGTACGATTGGACCCAAGAATGTCAGTCCAGTTTTGAGAAATTAAAGCTGGCATTAATAGAAGCCCTTTTTTTGAAATTACCATCATGGAAAGGAAATTTTGTGATTTTTACAGATGCATCGAAGACACGATTAGGAGCTGCTTTGATGCAAGATAAGAAGGTGATTGCTTATGCTTCTACACAGCTGAAGATTCATGAGAAAAAATACCCTACGCATAACTTAGAATTAGCAGCAGTGGTTTTCGCATTAAAAATTTGGAGACAATATCTTTATGGAGAGAAATGCGAAATATTCACAGACCATAATAGCCTTAAGCAAAAGAAACGTGGGTTTAGCTCAGATCTCAGTTCAGATTCCATTAGCGAGAGAGATCAACATATTTGAACTGGGAATAGTCACAAAAGAGAATGCTACTAAGATATCAGTTCTTACGATCCAGTCTACTTTGAAAGATCGGATTAGAGATGGTCAAGCAAGGGACGATCAACTTCAGAAGTGGAAGAAACAGGATGAAGACGGAGAAGGAAATCTTTATATGACAGAAGGGGGAATTGTGAGATACCAAAATAGGTTGTGTGGTACCACGCACAGATGATTTGCGCAAAGAGATTATGAATGAAGCCCATAACACATCGTATTCAATTCACCCAGGAGGAACAAAGATGTATAAAGATTTGCAACATCTGTTTTGGTGGCCAAGGATGAAACGAGATATCTCCAATTTCGTTTACGAGTGTTTAACATTCCAACAAGTTAAAGCATAGCATCAGAGACCAGCTGGAATGTTAAAGCCTCTCCCAATACCAGTATGGAAGTGGGATAATATAACGATGGATTTCGTTGTAGGATTACCCAGGACGCTCCATGGATTTATTGATATATGGGTTATCATCGATAGATTAACCAAGTTAGCGCACTTCTTACCCGTTAATACGACGTACGATCTAAATAGGTATGCCGAATTATATGTTAAGAAAATAGTCAGACTCCATGAAATTCGAAGTTCTATAGTATCATATCGAGATCCCAGATTTACCTCTATGTTTTGGAGAAGCCTACATAGATCCATGGAAACTAAGTTAACCTTCAGTACAGCGTTCCATCCACAGAGATGGACAATTAGAAATAGTTATTCAAACATTGTAGGATTTGCTTCGTGCGTGCGTTCTCGACTTTGCAGACAGCTGGGATTCTAAATTTCCCTTAGTTGAGTTCACCTATAACAATAGTTACCAAGCTTCGATAGAAATGGCTCCCTACGAAGCTCTGTATGGTAGGAAATTAGATCACCGATACATTGGGATGATGTAAATGAAAGGACAGAAATAGGACAAGATATTATAGAACAAACTGTTGTAGTGTAACGCCTAGAATTTCCTGACTACGTAGAAATGAGTGCATGACTAGGGAGAAAATATTTTTAGATGATTACATGCCTTATTATGTTATTTATTTATGATTTTATGCTGCAAGGTATGCATGTGTTATTTTCAGCCTGTTTGAGCTACGGACGCGTGGACGAGATTAGGGTCGACCGGAATGAAATGATTTTGAGATTTTTAAGTTATGAGATTTTAAGAATGAATTTATTTTAATTTTAAGCAAATATTTTGGAAATTAGGATTTTTATAACTATTTTGGTGGGGAACCCATTTTTCACCTATGCTGGTATATTGAGTTTTAAGACATTTTAAATTATGAGGAGGCCTAGATTTCGAAATTTTGTAATATTTAAAGCCCAAGTATGATTTTTTTAATCATATTTTAATTTAATTAGTAGGGCAAACCGGCATTTTTCTTAATTAAAACCATAGGGGTCATAATAGGAACTTTCATTATTCCTTAAACACAAATTACACAAACCTAGTCTCCAATACATGCATCAGCCGTCCTCTCCACTCCATTAGCACACAAACTTTCTAAAATTTTCAGACTTTGAAGGCGCTTGGTGATCCAAAGTCGGTTGCGCCCCGATCTCGCGTCTACAACGCCCGTATCTCGCATATTTACATATTCTTCACCCAGGCATGTGATATCAATTCTCTTGCTCACCATTTAAATCATAGTAATCTTTTTTTATAAAAATATGCATGAATTTGTTGTGAATGTTTTGGATCTATACATCTATGATCATATTTCATGCATGAGCTTCACGGTTTTGACATGTTTTGCTTCCTCCCCTTGAGGCTTCGGTCATGGCGATTTCCAGGGTTGATGGCTTGGTCCGAGAGGTTCCTAGGGGACTCATGGTGGTCTAGATCAAGGTAGGAAAGTGGCTAGGTGGTCGAGCGATCCAGATCACGCCGTAGAAGTCATTTCATGCATGAGCTTCACGGTTTTGACATGTTTTGCTTCCTCCCCTTGAGGCTTCGGTCATGGCGATTTCCAGGGTTGATGGCTTGGTCCGAGAGGTTCCTAGGGGACTCATGGTGGTCTAGATCAAGGTAGGAAAGTGGCTAGGTGGTCGAGCGATCCAGATCACGCCGTAGAAGTCGAGAGTGGCTCATCGCGCCGCATGGCTGGTGTAGCACCCAAACCCCATGGGGCCACGAATTTAAGGAAAAAGAAATTAAGACAAAAATAAAGGGCTGAAATGAATTGTAGCAAGTTGTGTTGCCTTGCCAAGAAAATACGAAGAATAAACAGTTGGCGCCAAGTAGATAAATTAAAATTTCAATATCAGATATCAAGTTAAAAAATGCAATTGTGAATTACAACTACTGGAACTCTGTTTGAATTCACTATTGTTGTAATAGATGCTAATACAGATTGGCAAAAGATCAAAAACAACAACAATAAAGCAGACGTCGCGGAACCGCTAGTCTTTTGATAAACACCCACACACCACGGCTGATTCAGATCCCTTCTCCCGTCTGCCCCGGAATTGACTCACCTGCACCAAGAAAGCTAGTGAGCCTAGGGGCTCAGCAAGCAAAACTGAGAATAACAAGAGCACAAATATGGGCAGGCGCAATACATACAATAACATAGTTTAAAGGAAGACATTTTAAACATAGCTGTTCGTAACATCTGATAAAGGAGTACTCAGATCCAAACATTTAATTCTTTAGACTTATGGCTCAGAAGTTCCACTTAGGTCCCGTTGCACTTGATCAAATGACTACTGATATCAGTTTACATATGGCGAATTTCTCGCAATATGAGGGGGCAACCGACACGCACGACTGCTGCTCACCCTTCCAATATGAAAGGGCAACTGAAATTTAAATAGCTGCGCACCTTTCCAATATGGACTGTCCGTTATCTTTGCCATAAATCTTAAAATATGAACATTTTCTTCCTTTAAACAACATCTGGGTGAAAAACAGATCTTGACATCGGGGTTAACTTCATTTTAAAATTCATTTTCCATCAACAAACATTTTCACTGAGCATCCAGCTGTGACTTGGGAAAACAGATGTCTGAAATAAATAGCGTATGGTTACGAGATAAATTTCAGACGTTGCAAACAGATGTGACTCGAGGGTGCTATCGCTATCAAATTTTAGATGTCGCTAACGGAAGTGTTAGATGTTACGGTCAACTCAGATGTCAACGCAACTGGATGAAGTATTTCAGATGTTGCTATCGGGAATTTCAGATGTTTACTAAGTGAAAGTACTGTTGGCGTAAACAGATGTCAACGAATTGAGTTTGGTCAACTCAGCTGTTAACGGAGTAATAGGTGAAACAGCAGATACCTACAGGGAGCTCAGCTGCTGGGGTAAATCAGATGTCAATGGAATATCGGTTGAACAAACAGCTGACGCTAAGGAAATATCATATGAACAGTGAACAACAGAACTGTGAACAGCTGACGCTAAGGAAATATCATATGAACATTGAACAGCTGACGCTAAGGAAATATCATATGAACAGTAAACAGCTGAAATGGAACAACTGGTTTAAAGATGAAATTCAGACGTTGGAAGAAATTCAACATCTGACTGTAACTCGGTGTTGCAACATCAAAACGACAGCTGCGCTATCAGCTGTTGCCTATCAAACCAGACTTAACTTCTGATTCAATTAGCAACTCCGATTACATAGCGTCAAATTTTGATGTTACCATTCACCAAAAGAAGAAGAACTTCAAAATTTTACGATGAACTCGAACTGGAATGCTCAGTGGTTTAAAAACCAACATCAACAACTTCATAAAATATATTTTGGGTTTCAAACATAAACCCACTGTGAACCCGACATTAAACATATTCCAAATCAGCAGAAACATGAACAATGGCTGAATTTGAACATAACTCAGGCAAGCAATCACAAAGCTGAAAGAGAACAATACATATGCTTTCATGGCGTAGCAAGAATCAGATTTACTTGCCTTAACACAGGAGAAACACGAAACACAGCAGGCCTTAGCAGCAAGTATCCTCAAGCACCGCGAGTTTCCTATGGTTTCATTGATGAAAATGAAGGTTTTCTTGCAAAATGATGAAATTATAGTCCACACGTACCATAGGCATGGGAGTCTGACTTGTAACAGGGGAAAAACACTCGAGTAGGTATGGTGTTCCACACCTACTTCTCAAAATTTGTTAAAAGTCCCCTATCACTATTTGAATTTGTCAAAGAAATACTCTCATTTAAAAAGAACCATTCTACCATCCGAAAAATCGTTTTATTTTCAACTTTTGAAAATTACTCAGCTGGTGCTCGGGTAACAGCTGACCAGACCTCTGCACCGTGTTCAACATCTGAAAATAAGAAATCAGCTAGCAATTAAACGGTTAAGCTGAAATTCGAAATTAGAAATTGGTCCTTGAATTAAAAGGACTAAATTGTGGTCCTATGGATTTTGGGGCGTTACACTCTACCCACCTAATAAAAATTTTGTCCTCGAAATTTACTTACCAAACAATTCTGGGTAGCAACTAAGCATATCAGCTTCTGTTTCCCACGTAGCTTCTCGTTCAGTTTGGTTAGACCACTGAACCTTAACCATAGGGATACTACGGTTCCTCAGCTTCTTAATTTCCCTAAGAAGAATCTTCTCGGGTCTTTCTTCATTAAGTCTGGTTCTAAGTCAATCGGCTCAACACTTAGTATATGCGATGGGTGGGGAACATACTTCCTTAAGGCTGATACGTGAAATACATTATGCACTGAGGACAGATGCGGCGGCAGTGCTAGTCGATAAGCCATCATCCCTACCTTGTCCAGAATTTCATAAGGACCAATGTATCTAGGGCTCAGCTTTCCCTTTTTACCAAAACGCATCACTCCTTTCATTGGAGTTACTTCCAAGAAGACGTGATCACCGACTTCAAAATTCAGCTCCCTTCGTCTATTGTCCACATATCTCTTTTGTCTGCTTTGAGCAGCTTTCATTCTTTCCCTTATTTTCCTAACAGCTTCTGCTGTTTGCTCAACCACATCTGGTCCTAAGCCAGCTCACTCTCCCACTTCATCCCAATGGAGAGGCGTTCTACACTTGCGTCCATAAAGTGCTTCGTAAGGATCCATCTGTATCGATGCTTGAAAACTGTTATTATATGCAAATTCTACCAACGGTAGTTTCAGATCCCAACTTTCTGAAGTCTATAATACATGCTCTGAGTAAATCTTCTAAAATTTGAATCACCCTTTCTGATTGTCCATCCGTCTGGGGGTGAAAAGTCGTGCTAAAGGTCAACCGTGTACCTAAAGCTCTATGTAAACTCTTCCAAAAGGCGGACGTGAACTTGGAATCTCTATCAGATACTATCGAAATGGGAACACCATGAAGTCTTACTATCTCCTTTACATATAACTCTGTGTATCTACTCACATCATATGTTGTCTTTACTGGTAAAAAGTGAACAGATTTCGTAAGCCTATCTACTATAACCCAAATAGAATTATATCCTTGGTAGTATTGGGCAGTCCAATTACAAAATCCATAGCTATACATTCCCACTTCCACTCTGGGATGGGCAACGGCTTCAGAAATCCCGCGGGTCGTTGGTGTTCAGCTTTTACCAACTGGCATGTTAAGCATTCTGAGACAAATCTGGCGATGTCTCTTTTCATTCCTGGCCACCAATACAGCTTTGGAGGTCCTTATACATTTTATTGCTTCTGGGATGCACAAAGTATGGAGCTGAATGAGCTTCTGCCATAAAATCTAATCTCAAAATGTCGACTTGGAGCACCCAAATTCTATTCTGAAATCTGATTACTCCACCTTCTGAAAAGTATAGGTTGCTGCCCCTTTCTTTATCTTGTTTGATCCATTGCTGAAGTTGCTCGTCCTTCGGTTGTCCCTCCCGAATCTGATCTATCAGATTTGATCTTATGGATAGATCTGCTAAAATCACTGTTGTGAGGAATTAGATTTTAGATTAGTGATTATTGAATTGATTTGGAATTATTAGCGCTAGTTGGTTAAATTTGTTATCAGTTGTTGGTGGCGTAAGAGTAATACGCTGTCGTTTTGAGAAGACCAGACGTAGCGCTAATGCAAGAAACCAGTCGTAGCGTATTTCAGAAGTCAACGCAAGTCAGCGGTACTTATCTCATAGATGGTGGAAATTGGAAATCAATAGTTGCATTTGAGGAGGTATCTGCTGGCAGTAGTTGCAATTGAAGAGGTTGCTGCTGGCAGTAGTTGCTTTGGGTGCGAGATTTAACGAGAAAGAGACACGTGTTGGTAAACCTTTTGGTGTTGACTGCTGGATTGTAGAGCTATCAGCTGTTGCGTTGTGAGGAATTATCCCAACTGAATGACCAGCTGCTGGTTTGAGGAACCAGTCGTGGGAGCAACGTGACGTCATTTTGATAAGTTGAAACGCAGTGTTTTGGATATTGCGTCTGGTACCAGTAGCGAGGGATCTGTTGCATGGTTTATCCAGTCGCTGGGTTGGTTAACCAGCTGTTGACAGATATGATGACGTGTCCTTTACATCGTCGTTTTGAATTGTTTCACGTAACCAGTCGCTGGTGGTTTTTGAAGGAATCTGTTACCAGATTTTGTTGCTTTGCAAGAGAAATCTGTTGTCAGCTAGTGGAACGCTGCGGCGTCGTTTTGTTTAGTTGGAACGATGTCGTTTTGATGCTACTTTGCAAATGAAACGCCTGGTGGTTGCTGCTGGTTTTGTTAAGAGGAAAATCTGGTTTCTGTTGAAAGCAACGACTGGTATCTGTTGGTTGGAACGATGCGTTTTGATGCTACTTTGCAAATGAAACGCCTGGTGGTTGCTGCTGGTTTTGTTAAGAGGAAAAATCTGGTTTCTGTTGAAAGCAACGACTGGTATCTGTTGTGAGATACCTACTGTTCACGATGTCTGGTTGTTTTGAAAACAGCAGCAGTTGGATTGAGATATATTTATAGATAAGTGTTGATCGACACTTAGAATTATTCTGAACCCGATATTTCTTATCTCCATATCCAAACCCTCGTTTTAGCTACTGTTCATCGTGACTTTTCTCCGTCGATTGCCGCCGCTTCCCGTTGTTGTTTTGAGTGAACTTGGTGGCGCTGGATTCATTGTGAGTTGATCTTCCGATTGTTACCCAGTTGAGGCTGTAGAACGATCTTGGAGAGGATCGCGAAGTTGTTGGTTTCTTCGTACAATGGAATTTGATAGTTCTTCCGCTGGTTTCAGCTTCTGGGTAAGGAATTCCTACTGTTCTAAGCTTAGTATGGACTGTAGTACTTTGTTTAGAAGTAGAACTGGATTTGAGTTCTTGGCCGTAGGAATTTGTATGTTGAGGTTCAGATTGGAGTTAGATATGAACTAAGAATGAGATGCCTTGTACAGATTTCAGCTTCCAGGAACTTCGTTGTGGTTGGACGTGACCAGCGAAGGGTAGAATTGTGCAGAAAGAAACTGCCGTTCCTTGGTAATTATCTGTTGAGGTAGAAATCAGCTGTTGGAGGTACGAATTGAGCAGATTTAGCAGCTTGAGCGTGAACATGGCTGTGATTGATGTTGTGAACTTTGCTGATATGCTTCTGTGATTTACGTGATACAGCTTGTGAATTGATTGAGTTTTACATTCTGTTTCCACGTATTGAATTGTATGCATTGTGCATTGAATATTGAATTGGCATGCATGCATACATCTCGAGCCTGATTGACAGATTGATTGATGAACTGATTGAAAGCCACGTTGTGACTGGCCGACTGATGAGTTGTGCCTGAAAAGTCCAACGCTATCATCGGAGTGGTGACTACCGGATTCTAGTGTCTACCATCGAGCTGTGATGGGCTGACGGGCTCTGAAGATCACGGACCGATGATTTCCCCGGTTGATACATCGTGCGGGTATAGAGGCTGATTGAGATGATTTTCCTGTTGATACACTGGTCTAGCTATCCGATCCTTGATAGCCCTCATGCATTTCATAGCATTGATTATAGCATGTTGCATGATTAGCTGTTTTGATAGCTCTTCGTACTGAGTCTTGACCTCGTATTTTTTTCCTGCTTTTGTGTTGTTTGGGTCTGTGTTACCCATTTGCATGATCTTCAGGTAACCAAGCTGGACAGAGTGGAGCGCCAGCTGGTCGATCCCCGTTTCCTTGAGTCCCAGTCTACTTTTACTATGTATTGAACCGAGGGATGCCCCGTGTTTTTATGTATTGGGGATCTGTATTTGAATTGAGATTTGTCGTTACCTGTTTTATATGAGTTTGAGTCAACTCGTATTTTGAGTATTGATATTTTGAATGTATGTTTTGAGTTCAGGCTCATATTATTTCGAAAATTTTTAAGCCCTGTTTTACGCTTCCGTGATTATGTGCTTAACTGTGCTCTAATCCTATGAGATTAGCACTGGGCCTGACATTTTTGGTATAAGAGCTTAAACTGGGATAAGCTCGATTTCCTTTGATCACACTCGAGTCTAGGCATAGAGTTTTTATTTTATTTTGATTGACTTTGTGACTTATGTGATCTTTATTCTGTCTATGTGATATATCTGCTGTGAGATCTTACCTCTAGATTTTTTTAGATGCCGCCGAGGATAGGAAGAGGTAGGACGAATAGAAGTACTGCGGAGGAGTCTAGGGCGGGTAGTGATGTTGATGTTCATCAGGTTGAGAATGTTACTAGACAGATAGGCGAGATGGAGTTTGTCCTAGCTAGGTTTCAGCGGACGAACCCTCCGACATTTTCTGTAGCAGAGGGTGGTGCGATGGCTGAGGCTTGGTTATCTCATATGGAGGAGTTGTTCGATGCTCTGGAGTACGCTCCCGAGAAGAGACTGAAGCTGGCGGTGTTGCAGCTGAGAGACAATGCACAGCGCTGGTGGAGAGGTACTTCTCGTATCCTTCGAGATAGTGGGGCTGTGATCACCTGGGAGAGCTTCTGTGAGGCGTTCAGACAGGAGTATACCCCGGATTCCTTCTATAACAGCCGGGAGCGGGAGTTTGACAATTTGAAGCAAGGAAACATGCGAGTGGCTGAGTATGCCCGACAGTTTTCTGTGCTTTTGGTTTATGTTCCACACGTTGCCAACCAGGATAGGATGAAGAGGAACAAATTTCTGTCCTCAGAGGTCGCAGCAGCAGTCGAATCGCCAAAGGTTTCGACCTCGAGGGAAATAGTTTAAGAAGAAGGCGAATTCGAGTTCCTCTGGTTCTGTGAGTTCTGGTTCTGGCAGTGGTTCTGGTAGTGGTTTTGGCGATATGCCTTGTGGTCAGTGCGGGGGAAGACATCCGACTTCACAGTGTCGTGGAGTTCAGGGGTCTTGCCGTAACTGCGGACAGCCAGGACACTTTGTTAGAGTGTGTCCTTTGTTGAGGGGACAGACTTCGGTTCCTTCCCAGCAGGGATCAGCTGATGGTTCTTCTCAGAGACCTTAGTTTCTTGCCCCTACCCAGCGATCTGGATTCCAACCCCGTGAGCCTTATAGGTTGGAGCACCTTCGAGGCCTCCGTTCCAGATTCTGCAGCAGGCTCAGGCAAACGCTTTGATGAGAGAGTAGGCTGAGGAGGCGCCTGGTATGATGATCGCAGGTACATGCTTTATTTTCCATTATCCTGCGAGAGTTCTATTTGACACTGGTGCATCACACTCTTTTATTTCTGAGTTGTTTTTTTGTGAGTATGGTTGAGTTCTTCCCCATTGTGTGATGTTGTTTCCATGTCTACCCCTGCTGGTGTGAATCTGTGGTCCCATTAAGTGGTGTTGTATTGTGTGATTCGATTTGATGAGCATATTTTGGTATCCAATCTGACTGTTTTGGAAATCAGAGATTTTGATTACATCTTGAGAATGGATGTATTGTCTAGCTATAAGGCTACTGTTGACTGTTTTCATGGTGTGGTGAGATTTCCCCCTGACTCGGGTGAGAAGTGGGAGTTCTACAGTGCTGATTCGCGCTCGAAGATTTCACTGGTGTCCGCCATGGAGATGTTTAGCCTGCTATCGATGGATAATGCTGGATTCATGATCTATGCGCTTGACGTTTCCCAAGAGTCGCGGTTGGAGTTGAGCGACATTCCGATCGTCCGAGAGTTTCCCGACGTGTTTCCACATGAGATTCCTGGATTCCCTCCGAGACGTGAGATCGACTTTGGCATTGAGTTGGTGCCCGGTACCGCCCCGATTTCTAGAGCTCCTTACCGGTTGGCGCCAGCAGAGTTGAAAGAGCTGAAGGATCAGTTGAGAGATCTCTTGGAGAAGGGCTTCATCAGACCGAGTGTGTCGCCTTGGGGAGCTCCAATTCTTTTTGTGAAGAATAAGGATGGATCTATGAGGATATGCGTGGATTTCCGACAGTTGAATAAAGCGACGGTGAAGAACAATTATCCTTTGCCGAGGATTGATGACTTGTTCGATCAGTTGTAGGGATCGGTCGTTTACTCGAAGATTGATTTGCGATCTGGTTATCACCAGTTGCGGATTAGAGACGCTGACGTGGGGAAGACAGCATTCGGACTCGATATGGGCATTATGAATTTTTGGTCATGCCGTTTGGGTTGACGAATGCCCCAGCTATTTTCATGGATTTGATGAATCGCGTCTTTAGCGAGTACATCGATCGGTTTGTGATCGTCTTCATAGATGACATCCTAGTGTACTCGAGGAGCATGAGAGAGCATAAGGAGCACATCAGACTAGTGTTGCAGAGATTGAGAGACTCGCATTTGTACGCCGAGTTCAGCAAGTGTGAATTCTGGCTTGATCAAATTATCTTTTTGGGTCATGTGATTTTGGCGCAAGGGATTTCGGTGGATCCGAGTAAGGTCGAAGCAGTTCTTAACTGGGATAGACCTAGGAACGTTTCAGAGATCTGCAGCTTTTTGGGATTGGCTGGCTATTACAGGCGTTTTATCGAGATGTTCTCTTCGATAGCCAAGCCTCTGACTCAATTGACTCAGAATGATCGGAAGTTCGTTTGGACTGACGAGTGCGAGTATAGTTTTCAGACGTTGAAGGAGAAGTTGACTACTGCTCCGTTTTGGCTCTACCATCTGGATCCGGAGGATTTGTTGTGTGCTCCGACGCTTCTCTCAATGTTTTGGGATGTGTTCTGATGCAGAACGGGTACGTTATTGCCTATGCGTCTCGACAGTTGAAGCTTCATGAGACGAGGTACCCTGTTCATGATTTGGAGTTGGCTGCGATAGTTTTTGCCTTGAAGATTTGGCGACATTATCTGTATGGTGAATAATTCGTGGTGTACACCGATCACAAGAGCCTGAAATATATCTTCACGCAGTCTGATCTGAATATGAGGCAACGACGATGGATGGAATTGCTCAAGGACTTTAACTGTATCAGCCTGGGCGGATGAACTCTGTAGCAGATGCTTTGAGTAGGAAGACCCAGCCTGCGATGCTTTCGACTTTGAGTGTCTCTAAAGTCTATGAGCAGTTGAGTACTTATGGTTGGCGTTTCCAGCCGGGTGATCAGTACTTTATGGTTTCTTTGATTCAAGTAGAATCGCAGATTGTGAGTGACATCAGGGAGGCGCAGAGGACTGATCCATATGTTCATGAGTTGAAGATTAAAGCCCGAAGTGGTAAGTCTGATGATTTCTCAGTTTCGTCTGATGGGTGTCTGGGATTTCGAGGAAGATTGGTGGTTCCGAACTTGATCGATTTGAAAGAGACCATTATGAATGAAGCGCATTGTAGTCAGTACAGTGTGCATCCGGGCAAGAGAAAGATGTACCATGCCTTGAAATCTCACTACTGGTGGGAAGGCATGAAGAGCGACATCTCTGGTTTTGTTGCTAGATTTTTGAATTGCCAGCAGGTCAAGGCTGAGAGAATGAGACCTGCTGGATTGCTACAGAGTTTGGAGGTGCCCCAATGGAATTGGGAGCACATCGCCATGGATTTTGTGACTCATATACCTCGATCAAGTAGGGGATGTGATGCAATTTGGGTGGTGATTGAAAGACTTTCGAAGTAAGCCCATTTCATTCCCTATGATGTGAGGTGTTCGATGAAGAAAATGGCAAAGTTATACATCGACCATGTGGTTAGATTGCATGGAGTGCCTGTTTCGATAGTGTCTGATAGAGATCCAAGATTCACTTCTCGTTTTCTGAAGAGTCTGCAAGTAGCGATGGGTTCGATATTGGCTATGAGTACAGCCTATCACTCACAGACAGATGGTCAGTCTGAGCCGACCATCCAAACTTTATAGGATATGCTGCGAGTAGTTGTGATGGATTTTAGTGGTGGCTGGCAGGATTCTTTGTCGTTGGTTGGTTTTCGTATAATAACAGCTACCAAGTGACTATCGGGATGGCTCCATTTGAGGGGTTGTATGGTCGAAAATGCAGATAAATTCGTTGGGAAGAAGTTGGTGAGAGACAGCTTTCTACCCCTGAGTTTGCGCAGCATATGAAAGATCAGATTTATTTGATTCGAAGTAGAATGAAGACTGCACAAGATAGATTTACCAGCTAGGCTAACCGAAGACATCGAGCGTTAGAGTTTGAGGTTGGCGATCGAGTATTTCTCAAAGTTTCTCCTTTCAAGAGCGTGATGCGCTTCAGATTTAAAGGCAAATTAGCTCCTAGATTCGTTGGTCCCTTTGAGATTGTTGAGAGGATTGGACAGTTGGCTTATCGATTGAGGCTGCCTACTGAGCTAGCAGCGATACATGATGTTTTTCATGTGTCAATGTTGAGGAAATATGAGCCAGATCCGTCCCATGTGCTGAGAACCTACGAAGTTGAGCTAGATTCTGCCTTCAGCTAGGTCGAATATCCAGTGCAGATCTTGGATCGGAAGGAGAAGCAGCTGAGGAACAAAGTGATTCCGTTGGTGATGGTCCAATGGAGTAAGCATGGCCGAGAGGAAGCTACCTGGGAAGTTGAGGAGAAGATGAGGCAGGATTGGCCTCATCTGTTTGAGCTCTGATAGTGTGAATTTCCAGGTAAATTCTGATTCTTTGTTTCGAGTTTGGTTAGATGATTGTGTTTGATTTGCTGAGAACCTACGAAGTTGAGCTAGATTCTGCCTTCAGCTAGGTCGAATATCCAGTGCAGATCTTGGATCGGAAGGAGAAGCAGCTGAGGAACAAAGTGATTCCGTTGGTGATGGTCCAATGGAGTAAGCATGGCCGAGAGGAAGCTACCTGGGAAGTTGAGGAGAAGATGAGGCAGGATTGGCCTCATCTGTTTGAGCTCTGATAGTGTGAATTTCCAGGTAAATTCTGATTCTTTGTTTCGAGTTTGGTTAGATGATTGTGTTTGATTTGAATGTTTCGATTGAATTTTCCCTGAGTTTGCCTTTGATTTTGAGGATGAAATCTCTTAAGGTGGGGAGAATGTGAGAAATCAGATTTTAGATTAGTGATTATTGAATTGATTTGGAATTAGTAGCGCTAGTTGGTGAAATTTGTTATCAGTTGTTGGTGGCGTAAGAGGTACGCTGTCGTTTTGAGAAGACCAGACGTAGCGCTAGAAACCAGTCGTAGCGTATTTCAGAAGTCAACGCGAGTCAGCGGTACTGTAGCTCATAGCTGGTGGAAATTGGAAATCAGTAGTTGCATTTGAGGAGGTATCTGCTGGCAGTAGTTGCAATTGAAGAGGTTGCTGTTGGCAGTAGTTGCTTTGGGTGCGAGATTTAACGAGAAAGCGACACGTGTTGGTAAACCTTTTGGTGTTGACTGCTGGATTGTAGCGCTATCAGCTGTTGCGTTGTGAGGAATTATCCCAGCTGAATGACCAGCTGCTGGTTTGAGGAACCAGTCGTGGGAGCAACGCGACGTCGTTTTGATAAGTTGAAACGCAGCGTTTTGGGTATTGCGTCTGGTACCAGTAGCGATGGATCTGTTGCGTGGTTTATCCAGTCGCTGGGTTGGTTAACCAGCTGTTGACAGATATGATGACGTGTCCTTTATGTCGTCGTTTTGAATTGTTTCGCGTAACCAGTCGCTGGTGGTTTTTGAAGGAATCTGTTACCAGCTTTTGGTTGCTTCGCAATAGAAATCTGTTGTCAGCTGGTGGAACGCTGCGGCTTCATTTTGTTTAGTTGGAACGATGTCGTTTTTATGCTACTTTGCAAATGCAACGCCTGGTGGTTGTTGCTGGTTTTGTTAAGAGGAAAATCTGGTTTCTGTTGAAAGCAACGACTGGTACTTTGTTTAGAAATAGAACTGGATTTGAGTTCTTGGCCGTAGGAACTTGTATGTTGAGGTTCAGATTGAGTTAGATATGAACTAAGAATGAGATGCCGCGTACAGATTTCAGCTTCCAGGAACTTCGTTGTGGTTGGACGTGACCAGCGAAGGGTAGAATTGTGCAGGAAGAAATTGCCGTTCCTTGGTAATTATCTGTTGAGGTAGAAATCAGCTGTTGGAGGTACGAATTGAGCAGATTTAGCAGCTTGAGCGTGAACATGGCTGTGATTGATGTTGTGAAATCTACTTATATGCTTCTGTGATTTACGTGATACAGCTTGTGAATTGATTGAGTTTTACATTCTGTTTCCACGTATTGAATTTTATGCATTGTGCATTGAATATTGAAATTGCATACATGCATACATCTCGAGCCTGATTGACAGATTAATTGATGACCTGATTGAAAGCCACGTTGTGACTGGCCGACTGATGAGTTGTGCCTGAAAAATCCAATGCTATCATCGGAGTGGTGACTACGCGGGTATAGAGGCTGATTGAGATGATTTTCCAGTTGATACACTGGTCTAGCTATCCGATCCTTGATAGCCCTCATGCATTTCATAGCATTAATTATAGCATGTTGCCTGATTAGCTGTTTTGATAGCTCTTCGTACTGAGTCTTGACCTCGTATTTCTTTTCCTGCTTTTGTGTTGTTTGGGTCTGTGTTACACATTTGCAGGATCTTCAGGTAACCAAGCTGGACAGAGTGGAGCGCCAGCTGGTCGATCCCCGTTTCCTTGAGTCCCAGTCTACTTTTACTATGTATTGAACCGAGAGATGCCCCGTGTTTTTATGTATTGGGGATCTGTATTTGAATTGAGATTTGTCGTTACCTGTTTTATATGAGTTTGAGTCAACTCGTATTTTGAGTATTGATATTTTGAATGTATGTTTTGAGTTCAGACTCATATTATTTCGAAAAATTTTTAAGCCCTGTTTTACGCTTCCGTGATTATGTGCTTAATTGTGCTCTAATCCTGTGAGATTAGCACTGGGCCTGACAACTGTTCTACCACTGGGCACTATTTCTAATTCAAATTTCTCAATATCACACGCCAATGGTATCTGGACAGATAGCTGGGCCAATCCAATGGATTTTCTACTCAAGGCATCAGCAACCACGTTGGCCTACCCTGGATGGTAGCTGATCGTGCAATTATAATCCTTCACCAACTCCAGCCATCTCCTCTGCCTCATGTTCAACTCCTTTTGGGTGAAAAAGTATTTGAGGCTTTTGTGATCCGTGAATATTTCACACTTTTCCCCATACAGATAATGTCTCCAAATTTTCAAAGCAAACACTACAGCTACCAGCTCTAAATCATGGGTGGGATAATTCTTCTCATGGTTTTTCAGCTGTCTGGATGCGTAGGAAATCACTCTACGGTCCTGCATTAGCACAGCACCCAAATCCAACTTGGATGCATCTGTGTAGATAACAAATTTCCCTTGATCAAATGGCAGGGTTAATACAGGGGCTTCAATTAGCGCTTGCTTCAACTGCTCAAAGTTGACTTGACATTTTGGAGTCCATTCAAACTTAATCAGATTTCTAGTTAGCGAAGTCAAAGGGACAGCTATCTTCGAAAATCCTTTAATAAAACGCCTAAAGTATCCAGCTAAACCAAGAAAACTCCTAACTTCTGAAACAGATCTTGATACTGGCCAGTCGCGAATGTGAGACCTGGAATTGTATAAGATTAATTTGGTTAGAATTAATCGGTTTTTAGAGATTTCTGGTGGTTTAGATCTCTGTTTGTAAGTTTGGTTGGCATTTTCGGGTCAGATTTCGCATTTTAAGCAATTCTGGAAGTTTTCATAATTTTTGGTATTTTTGGGTGAAAGCTGGTTTCTGGTGAAAGCTGGTTGAATAGTGAAAACCAGTCGCAACGTGTTTTGGTAACGCAGGATCATGAAACACCGTCGTTTGGAGAGATCTGGTAGCGCTTGTAATATCAGCCGTTGCCTTAGCGTGAATTTGCATCGGGTTGGATACGGTGTCGTTTGAATTAGTTGGAGCGACGTCGTTTTGGTGTAGCGCTAGTGAGAGATCTGATCGTGTGTGTGTGCCTGCTGGTTGTTCAGCCGAAGCAGATGTCAACGCGGGTCAACATCCCTATAGCGCGAGGAGGAAACGTCGTCGTTTGGCTAGCGTTAAGGAACCAGTCGATGCGCATATTCGATTTCCAGACATCAACGCTGGTCAACTCTTCTGTAGCTTGCAGCTGGTTTTGAGAGAGAGTTAGCGACCGGATTTGATGATGTCAGCTGTGCGACGCCGTTTTGACTAGTTGCAACTCTGCGTTTTATATGTTGCTGCTGGTGCCAGCTTTTGGAGGAATTCTCGATATGTCTAAACCAGTCTGGTTGTCCAGCTTTTGGTTGAGAACCAGTTGTAGGTAGTGTCCTACGACGTCGTTTTGTGTGTTTGGATTTATGCTTTGAGGGGTTCGACCAACCGATGGTTGTTGGTACCTGCTGGTTTTGTTGGTGGACTTTTAAATCAGATTTCAGCAGTTGTGGGATTTATATATAAGGAGACTTGGTCTTCGATTTGAGATATCAGATCCCATACTTAGAAAATTCTCCAAATTGTCGACCTTTGTTTCTCGAACCCTAGAGCACTGTTCACCGTGAGCTTTTACGGTGAATTCCCGTCGTTGCTGGCCATTGTTTGGTTCGTGCGAGGTAGCGTTGGACTCCTTTCGAGAGGTTCTTCCATCTTATACCATTCTTGGAGGCTGTTGTTAGCTAGAGCGAGGTCGCGAAGTTACTGTCTTGGCCGTGTGTTCGCTGTGAGCAGGTAGCTTCGAATTGTTGTAAGATCTTAGCTTTAGTAAGTTGATTTAAGCTCCTTGTTAAGTGGTATTGATGGGATTGATCGCTGGTTGAGTTGTAACTCCTGGCAGTACCTTCTGTATATTTGTGTCCCGATGATTTATGCTCCTGTGTGCTTTGACAGGTTGTTGTTCAGCTTTCTCGGGACCTTTGTTGTTGTAATTATTACACAAAAGTATAAGGTATGGATTGGAGCTTGTAATACAGCGATGTTATGGCTTGGATAATTTGTGAGATGGCTATTGCTGGCTGCTGTTTTGTGAGATGACTGTTGGTTATGTGGTGTATACTTGCTGATGCTATTATTGTTTCGCATATGTTTATATGCTTGTTATTCCAGCATGTTGCATACACGCATTTGCATCTCCGTTCATCTTTTGCAGCCATTGCTTCGTTGTTATTGTTCTGTTTACTTACCATGATGCGAGGGCGAGCGGAAATACCGCACTCTCATCTCCCTGCTGGGATTTGTTAGCCACCATGCGCCGAGTGGTTAACTACCATAGTTCATGGGCGAGGCAACGGCAGGTTGAGTTGTTGATGCGTCTGGTAAGGGTGGGCGAGTAGGGGCGAGTGGGTAGCACCCACATGTCCTACACTCATCGTGGCCACATATTCTGTTGCAGATTTTGTTGAGCTGTTGTCTTCTTCCTCATGCATAGCATCTGCATTTTATTCTTGCTTATTACTGCTGTTTTATAGTTGCTCTCCGTACTGGGGTTTGACCCCATGTCCCTCTGGTGCTTGGTTGTTTTCCTTGTTGTGTTGGTTTTAGGAAACCTAGGTTTTACAGCTGGTCTTGTTTTTAGCCCAGCTGGTGGTGCCCCAGGAGTTGTCTTCTCTTCATGACGTCTTTCATGTTTCCATGTTGAGGAAGTATGAGCCAGATCCATCTCATGTGCTTGGAATTGACGAGGTGGAGCTAGATCAGTCGTTGAGTTATCAAGAATATCCTTTGCAGATCCTTGGCAGAAAAGAGAAACAGTTGAGGAATAAGACCATTCCATTGGTAATGGTGCAGTGGAGCAAACATGGAAGGGAAGAAGCTACTTGGGAGCTGGAAGAAAAGATTCAGCGCTAGTGGCCGCATCTGTTTGAGTAGCTGTTGAGCTAAATTTCCAGTAGTTTGTAGCTTTTGGTTGTATTTCTTCCCTAGTTGTTGTTATATGTTTGCTCAGTTATCTTGAACTCTTGGCCTTGTGTTGGGCGAGTTCTGTTTGTATCTTGCTGTTGCTGTGTTGTTGTTCCAGAATTGTTGTTTGATTTCGGGGACGAAATCCTTTTTAGTGGGGGAGAAATGTGAGACCTGGAATTGTATAAGATTAATTTGGTTGGAATTAGTCATTTTTTTAGAGATTTCTGGTGGTTTAGATCTCTGTTTGTAAGTTTGGTTGGCATTTTCGGGTCAGATTTCGCATTTTAAGCAATTCTGGAAGTTTTCGTAATTTTTGGTATTTTTTAGTGAAAGCTGGTTTCTGGTGAAAGCTGGTTGAATAGTGAAAACCAGACGCAACGTGTTTTGGTAACGTAGGATCATGAAACACCGTCGTTTGGAGAGATCTGGTAGCGTTTGTAATATCAGCCGTTGCCTTAGCGTGAATTTTTATTGGGTTGGATACGGTGTCGTTTGAATAAGTTGGAGCGACGTGGTTTTGGTGTAGCGCTAGTGAGAGATCTGATCGCGTGTGTGTCCCTGCTGGTTTTTTAGCCGAAGCAGATGTCAACGCGGGTCAACATCCCTGTAGCGCGAGGAGGAAACGTCGTCGTTTGGCTAGCGCTAAGGAAATGTCGATGCGCATATTCGATTTCCAGACGTCAACGCTGGTCAACTCTTCTGTAGCTTGCAGCTGGTTTTGAGAGAGAGTTAGCGACCGGATTTGATGACGTCAGCTGTGCGACGCCGTTTTGACTAGTTGCAATGCTGCGTTTTATATTTTGCTGCTGGTACGAGCTTTTGGAGGAATTCCCGTGATGTCTAAACCAGTCGTCTGGTTGTCCAGCTTTTGGTTTAGAACGAGTCGTAGGTAGTGCCCTATGAGTCGTTTTGTGTGTTTGGGTTTATGCTTTGAGGGGTTCGACCAGCCGATGGTTGTTGGTACCTGCTGGTTTTGTCGGTGGACTTTTAAATCAGATTTCAGCAGTTGTGGGATTTATATATAAGGAAGACTTGGTCTTCGATTTGAGATATCAGATCCCATACTTAGTAAAATTATCCAAATTGTCGATCTTTGTTTCTCGAACCCTAGAGCATTGTTCACCGTGAGCTTTTCCGGTGAATTCTCGTCGTTTCTGGCCATTATTTGGTTCGTGCGAGGTAGCGTTGGACTCCTCTCGAGAAGCTCTTCCATCTTATACCATTCTTGGAGGCTGTTGTTAGCTAGATCGAGGTCGCGAAGTTACTGTCTTGGCCATGTGTTCGCTGTGAGCAGGTAGCTTCGAATTGTTGTAAGATCTTAGCTTTAGTAAGTTGATTTAAGCTCCCTGTTAAGTGGTATTGAAGGGATTGATCGCTGGTTGAGTTGTAACTCCCGGCAGTACCTTCTGTGTATTTGAGTCCCGATGATTTATGCCCCTGTGTGCTTTGACAGGTTGTTGTTCAGCTTTCTCGGGACCTTTGTTGTGGTAATTATTACACAGAAGTATAAGGTACAGATTGGAGCTTGTAATATAGCGATGTTATGGCTTGGATAATTTGTGAGATGACTATTGATGGCTGCTGTTTTGTGAGATGGCTGTTGGTTAGGTGGTGTATACTTGCTGATGCTATTATTGTTTCGCATATGTTTATATGCTTGTTATTCCAGCATGTTACACGCATTTGCATCTCCGTTCAGCTTTTGCAGCCATTGCTTCGTTGTTATTGTTCTGTTTACTTACCATGATGCGAGGGCGAGCGGCAATACCGCACTCTCATCTCCCTGCTGGGATTTGTTAGCCCCCATGCGCCGAGTGGTTAACTACCACAGTTCATGGGCGAGGCAACGGCAGGTTGAGTTGTTGATTCGTCTGGTAAGGGGGGCGAGTAGGGGTGAGTGGGTAGCACCCACATGTCCTACACTCACCATGGCCACATATTCTGTTGCAGATTTCGTTGAGCTGTTGTCTTCTTCCTCATGCATAGCATCTGCATTTTATTCTTGCTAATTACTGTTGTTTTATAGTTGCTCTCCGTACTGGGGTTTGACCCCATGTCCCTCTGGGGCTTGGTTGTTTTCCTTGTTGTGTTGTTTTTAGGAAACCCAGGTTTTACAGCTTGTCGTGGTTTTAGCCCAGCTGGTGGTGCCCCAGGAGGTGGTTAGAGTATCCCAGTAGCGTATAGCATATTTATAAGTATCGGTCCAGTTAACCGGGGAGTGCCCTGTGCTTCGTTGGTGTATTTGAGGAGTCTGATACTTGTTTTATGCTATACTGTTATTGTTGTTGTGATTTTCGTAAACTGGGATTCTATTTTGAGTATCATGGTATTTTAAGGTATATGTTTTAAACCGTCAGGCAAAAAGCGAAAATTTTACCCGCTTTTTAGAAGCTTCCGCATGTGTTTGTATGTTTTATCTCTGATTAGAGCACGAGGCCTGACATATTTGGTATCAGAGCTTAAGCTGGGATAAGCTCAATTTCCTTGATCACACTTGAGTCTAGGCACAGTGTTGTGTGTTGTATGTGCTTGACTATGTGATTATGTGTTGCATCTTGTTGTGCTATCTATGCTGTATCTGTTCTGTTTTGTTTGATCTTTTGAGTGTTTTCGTAGATGCCTCCTAGACGTCATGGTAGAGGTAGGGGCAGTTTGAGGAATCAGCAGGACAAAATGAGGATCGGCGTAGCGCTCCTAGCCATTCTCGTGGTCGGCATGAGGAGGAGGAGGAAGTTGGTGACTTGCCTCCCCCGATGGAGCGGATGGATGTTGTTATAGCACGGTTTCAACGGATGAACTCTTCAGTCTTTAATGTTGATGAGTCCAGTGAGGAGGCGGACTCGTGGCTCCGTAACATTATTGGTCTTTTTGGTCGGGTGCAGTATGATGATGATCTTCGGCTGAGTTTAGCGACCCTCTTGCTTAGGAAGGCTGCAGAGCTCTGGTGGCGAGGCGCTTCGAGTACCTTGTTAGAGACCGGTGTTGGGATCTCTTGGGATAGTTTTTGCGAGACCTTCCGGCAGGAGTATGTGCCCGAGTCTTTTGTATCTTCTCTTCTTGCCTATGTTCCGCATGTTGCTGGCCGAGAGAAGGCGAAGAGGAATAAGTTCATGGAGGGGCTCAATGAAGATATGTATTCGTTTGTGTTGGCGGGTTCACCGGCAAGCTATGCAGAAGCGGTGGACAGGGCTATAGACATAGAGGAAGGACTGCAAAATCGTCGGTCGCGTGTTAGGCCGCAAGGAGTGCAAGGTAGTCGTCCCGTGGGTTCAGGGGTGCAACCTTCCTAGTCTGTGCAGTCGTCTCAGCCATCCCAACAGCAGCAGCAATTACCCCAACAGCCTGGACACCAGAGGTTTAGGCCTCGTGGCCAATAATTTAAGAAGAAGTCTGGCTCTAGTTCTTCTGGCTTGGGGAGTTCGAGCAGTGGCAGTAGCTCCAAGGTGTATTATTGTGGCCAGTGTGGTGGAAAGCACCCGACAGCGTAGTGTGTTGGTGTGCAGGGTTCGTGCAATGTTTGTGGTCAGTACGGACATTTTGCTAGAGTGTGTCCTTTGTCTGGATCGCAGCATACCGCTGCTTCACCGGAGGGTCGAGGTGGATCGTCTAGAGGTCGTTCTTTTCCAGCGCCACAGCAGAGGTTAGGGGAGGCTCCGTTCAGGCAGTTTCAGCAGCCTGGTCCTTCGCGTTTGGGCAGTCGTCTCAGCCTTTCACTCAGGACCCCAGCATGCTCAGGTTAACGCCATCACTAGGGAGCAGGCGGAGGAGACACCGAGTCGGGTGATCGCAGGTACTTTCCTTGTTTTTGATTTCCCTACACGTGTGTTGTTTGACACCGGTGCATCGCATTCGTTTATTTCTAATTCGTTTGTTGTTGAGCATGGTCTGTGTACCATTTCGTTGAGCGATGCTGTTTCCGTATCTACCCCTGGCGGTGTGAGCTTGTTCTCCCAGGAGGTTTTGTTGGATGGTGTGTTGCGGTTTGGTGAGCATGTACTGTTAGCGAACTTGATTCGTTTGATGCTTTGGGATTTCGATTGCATAGTTGGGATGGATGTGCTGTCCAACTATAGGGCCTCCGTGGACTGCTTCCATGGGATTTTGCGCTTTAGGCCTTTATCTGGCGAGAAGTGGGACTTCTACGTCCAGGATTATAGATCAAAGATTCCCTTAGTCTCAGCGATGGAGATGTTTAGCTTGTTGTCCTTGGGGAATGCTGGCTTTATGATCTACGCTTTGGATGCGTCTTCTTCTTCCGGAGTTTAGCTCAGTGACGTTCCCGTGGTGCGACATTTCCCGAATGTGTTTCCGGAGGAGATTCCTGGTTTCCCTTCGAGGCGGGAGATTGACTTCAGCATAGAGCTGGTGCCTGGCACAGCTCTGATTTCACGTGCTCCTTATCGTCTGGCGCCTGGGGAGTTGAGAGAATCAAGGTGCAGTTAGATGATTTTCTGGAGAAAGGTTTTATTCGACCTAGTATGTCACCGTGGGGAGCACCCATTTTGTTTGTGAAGAAGAAGGATGGCTCAATGCGGATGTGCATTGATTTTCACCAATTGAACAAAGTGACTGTCAAGAACAAGTACCCGTTGCCGAGAATCGATGATCTGTTTGATCAGTTGCAAGGTTCTGCGGTGTACTCGAAGATTGATCTTCGTTCAGGGTATTACCAGTTGTGGGTGAGAGATCAAGATGTCACGAAGACTGCTTTTCGTACGAGGTACGGGCATTTTGAGTTTTTGGTTATGCCGTTCGGATTGACGAATGCCCCTGCAGTCTTTATGGATTTGATGAACAGAGTTTTCCGTGAGTTTATTGATCAGTTTGTGATCGTGTTCATCAATGACATCTTAGTCTATTCGAAGACTCCTTTGGAGCACAAGGAGCATTTGCAGATTGTCCTTCAGACGTTGAGAGACCAGCAGTTGTATGCAAAGTTTTCCAAGTGTGAGTTCTGGTTGGATCGCGTCGTATTCTTGGGACATGTGATTTCAGCCGAGGGGATTTCGGTGGATCCCAGTAAGATTGATGCTGTTCTGAACTGGGAGCGTCCCAGGAATGTTTCCGAGGGTTCGTAGTTTCTTGGGTCTGGCTGGCTATTATCGTCGCTTTATTGAGGGATTCTCTAGTATCGCAAAGCCGATGACTCAATTGACTCAGAAGGACAAGCGTTTTGTTTGGACTGAGCAGTGTGAGAATGCTTTTCAACTGCTTAAAGAAAAACTGACTACTGCGCCTGTGTTGGCTCTGCCTTCCGGAACAGGTTGATTCGTTGTTTGCTCTGACGCTTCGCTCAATGGATTGGGTTGTGTGTTGATGTAGAATGGTCGAGTCATTGCGTATGCCTCGTGGTAGTTGAAACCGCACGAGACTCGTTACCCAGTCCATGATTTGGAGTTAGCGGCGATGGTCTTTGCGTTGAAGATCTGGCGTCACTACCTGTATGGCGAGCAGTTTGTGGTGTACTCCGACGACAAAAGTTTGCAGTATCTGTTTTCGCAGCCTGACTTGAACATGAGACAACGTCGGTGGATGGAGCTGCTAAAGGACTTTGATTGTGAGATTAAATACCAGCCTGGGAAGTCGAACGTAGTGGCCGATGCCTTGAGCAGGAAGGCTAGTGAGATGCTTGCGTCGTTTTACATCTCTAAGGATCAGGAGCATCTTAACACTACGGGTTGGAGATTCTACCCGGCTGAGGATTGCGTTGTGGTTTCCAAGTGGAGCCACAGATTGTTTCGACTATTCGAGCAGCTCAGAGGACTGATCCGTCTATCCACGAGTTGAAGTTGAAGGTCAGGGCTGGCGAACTTGAGGATTATTCTGTCTCTTCCGATGGTTGTTTGCGTTTCCGGGGCAGATTGGTTGTGCCCAATTTTATTGATTTGAAGGAGGAGATCCTTCGGGAAGCGCACTATAGCAGACATAGTGTTCATCCTGGTGCACGGAAGATGTACCATGCTTTGAAGCCGCACTTTTGGTAGGCTGGCATAAAGAGCGACGTTGCTGGTTTTATCGCTCTTTGCTTGAATTGTCAGATGGTAAAGGCCAAAAGGATGAGACCCGGTGGTTTTTTGCAGAGTTTGGAAGTGCCCAATGGAATTGGGAGCACATTGCTATGGATTTCGTGATGCATGTGCCTCGTTCCTGCAGAGGATGCGATGCTATTTGGGTGGTTATATACCGTCTGTCGAAGTCTGCACATTTTATTCCCTATGGGATGAACTTCTCGTTGAAGAAGATGGCGAAGCTGTACGTTGTGTGGTTAGACTGCACGGTGTGCCTATTTCGATTGTTTTTGACCGAGATCCGCGATTTACTTCTAGGTTTTGGAAGAGTTTGCAAACAGCTTTGGGTACCAGATTGGCGATGAGAACCGCATATCACCCCCAGACAGATGGCAATCTGAGCGAACTATCCAGACGTTGGAGGATATATTGCGAGCTGTTGAGTTGGATTTCGGAGGTAGCTGGCAAGACGCGTTGTCTTTAGTAGAGTTTTTCTACAATAACAGCTATCAGGTGACGATTGGCATGGAGCCGTTTGAGACTTTGTATGGTAGAAAGTGCAGATATCCAGTATGTTGGGAAGAAGTAGGGGAGAAGCAGCTATCTGCCCCTGACTTTGTGCAGCAAATGAAAGATCATGTGGATCTTATTATGCGAATAAGAGGCATCAACCTCTTGAGTTTCAGGTTGGTGATCGTGTATTTCTCAAAGTTTCTTCGTTTCGCAGTGTGATGCGCTTTGGACGCAAGGTAAAGTTAGCCCCTCGTTACGTCGGACCGTATGAGATTGTTGAGAGGATTGGCCCTTTAGCATATCGGCTGTTGTTTGCCCCAGGAGTTGTCTTCTCTTCATGACGTCTTTCATGTTTCCATGTTGAGGAAGTATGAGCCAGATCCATCTCATGTGCTTGGAATTGACGAGGTGGAGCTAGATCAGTCGTTGAGTTATCAAGAATATCCTTTGCAGATCCTTGGCAGAAAAGAGAAACAGTTGAGGAATAAGACCATTCCGTTGGTAATGGTGCAGTGGAGCAAACATGGAAGGGAAGAAGCTACTTGGGAGCTGGAAGAAAAGATTCAGCGCTAGTGGCCGCATCTGTTTGAGTAGCTGTTGAGCTAAATTTCCAGTAGTTTGTAGCTTTTGGTTGTATTTCTTCCCTAGTTGTTGTTATATGTTTGCTCAGTTATCTTGAACTCTTAGCCTTGTGTTGGGCGAGTTCTGTTTGTATCTTGCTGTTGCTGTGTTGTTGTTCCAGAATTGTTGTTTCATTTCGGGGACGAAATCCTTTTTAGTGGGGGAGAAATGTGAGACCTGGAATTGTATAAGATTAATTTGGTTGGAATTAATCGGTTTTTAGAGATTTCTGGTGGTTTAGATCTCTGTTTGTAAGTTTGGTTGGCATTTTCGGGTCAGATTTTGCATTTTAAGCAATTCTGGAATTTTCGTAATTTTTGGTATTTTTGGGTGAAAGCTGGTTTCTGGTGAAAGCTGGTTGAATAGTGAAAACCAGACGCAACGTGTTTTGGTAATGCAGGATCATGAAACACCGTCGTTTGGAGAGATCTGGTAGCGCTTGTAATATCAGATGTTGCCTTAGCGTGAATTTGTATCGGGTTGGATACGGTGTCGTTTGAATAAGTTGGAGCGACGTCGTTTTGGTGTAGCGCTAGTGAGAGATCTGATCGCGTGTGTGTCCCTGCTGGTTGTTCAGCCGAAGCAGATGTCAACGCGGGTCAACATCCCTATAGCGCGAGGAGGAAACGTCGTCGTTTGGCTAGCGCAAAGGAAATGTCGATGCGCATATTCGATTTCCAGACGTCAACGCTGGTCAACTCTTCTGTAGCTTGAAGTTGGTTTTGAGAGAGAGTTAGCGACCGGATTTGATGACGTCAGCTGTGCGACGCCGTTTTGACTAGTTGCAATGCTGCATTTTATATGTTGCTGCTGGTACCAGCTTTTGGAGGAATTCCCGTGATGTCTAAACCAGTCGTCTGGTTGTCCAGCTTTTGGTTGAGAACGAGTCGTAGGTAGTGCCCTATGAGTCGTTTTGTGTGTTTGGGTTTATGCTTTGAGGGGTTCGACCAGCCGATGGTTGTTGGTACCTGCTGGTTTTGTCGGTGGACTTTTAAATCAGATTTCAAAAGTTGTGGGATTTATATATAAGGAAGACTTGGTCTTCGATTTGAGATATCAGATCCCATACTTAGTAAAATTATCCAAATTGTCGATCTTTGTTTCTCGAACCCTAGAGCATTGTTCACCGTGAGCTTTTCCGGTGAATTCTCGTCGTTTCTGGCCATTATTTGGTTCGTGCGAGGTAGCGTTGGACTCCTCTCGAGAAGCTCTTCCATCTTATACCATTCTTGGAGGCTGTTGTTAGCTAGATCGAGGTCGCGAAGTTACTGTCTTGGCCGTGTGTTCGCTGTGAGCAGGTAGCTTCGAATTGTTGTAAGATCTTAGCTTTAGTAAGTTGATTTAACGTTTCTGGCCATTATTTGGTTCGTGCGAGGTAGCGTTGGACTCCTCTCGAGAAGCTCTTCCATCTTATACCATTCTTGGAGGCTGTTGTTAGCTAGATCGAGGTCGCGAAGTTACTGTCTTGGCCGTGTGTTCGCTGTGAGCAGGTAGCTTCGAATTGTTGTAAGATCTTAGCTTTAGTAAGTTGATTTAAGCTCCCTGTTAAGTGGTATTGATGGGATTGATCGTTGGTTGAGTTGTAACTCCCGACAGTACCTTCTGTGTATTTGAGTCCCGATGATTTATGCTCTTGTGTGCTTTTACAGGTTGTTGTTCAGCTTTCTCGGGACCTTTGTTGTGGTAATTATTACACAGAAGTATAAGGTACGGATTGGAGCATGTGTTTGTATGTTTTTAGAAGCTTCCGCATGTGTTTGTATGTTTTATCTCTGATTAGAGCACGAGGCCTGACAGCAAACGGCTTCCACTTTTGCTGGGTCTACCTCCAATCCATCTTTAGATATAATGTGACCTAAGAATGCTACCTTTTCCAACCAGAAGTCACATTTACTGAATTTGGCAAACAGCTGCTTTATCCTTCAAATTCTGGAGCACTGTTCTCAAATGGTTCGCATGCTCGAGTCTGGTCTTGGAATATACTAAGATGTCATCGATGAACACGACTACAAACTGATCTAAGAAGGGTTGGAAAACTCTGTTCATCAAATCCATAAAAGCTGAGTGGGCGTTAGTAAGTCCAAAGGGCATTACCAAAAACTCATAATGGTCGTATCGTGTTGTAAAGGCAGTCTTATAGACATCTGCTGACTTAACGTTCAACTGGTGATAGCCCGACCTCAAATCTATCTTAGAGAAAACTACAGATCCCTTCAGCTGATCAAACAGATCTTCAATCCTAGGAAGGGGATATTTATTCTTAATCGTCAACTTATTCAACTCTCTATAATCTATACACAGTCTTAAACTCCCATCTTTCTTCTTAACGAACAAAACAGGGGCTCCCCATGGTGAAGTACTTGGTCTAATAAATCCTTTGTCCAACAGATCTTGTATCTGTTCCTTTAATTCCCTCATTTCCGATGGAGCAAGGCGATAGGGTGGCTTAGAAACTGGTGTTGCTTCGAGTATTAAATCAATTGCAAAATCCAGCTCCCTATCAGGTGGCAATCCACATACATCCTCTGGAAACACTTCACGAAATTCATTTACTATTTCTACATCTGAAAGTTGAGGCTTATTAAAATCTGATTGGCCTCAAACATAAACCAGTCTCTTCCAGGTGGTTTTACCACTACTGTTCTAAGCTTGAAGTCTATCACTACCCCATACTTGGTCAACCAATCCATCCCCAAAATCATATCGAACTCAGGCATCGATAAAGCAATCAAATTGGCAGTAATCAAATGCCCTTGAAGCCTAAGTTCTAAATCACGAAACTGGTCATGGGATACTAGCTCTTCTCTAGAGGGAACCGTTACACAAAATCCCATAGGTACTTGGTCAGGTATGACAGGTAATTTCTTAGCAAACTCTGTGGCTATGAACGAATGAGATGCACCTGAATCTATCAAGGCTAAAGAGGGTAAACCAACAATCAAAATCTTACCCGTAACCACCGTAGAGTCTAGGTTGGCTTGTCAGCTGTCATTGACATAAGCTCTACTGGTCACCATCTGCTTCGACTTTGGGCAATTCTTTATCACATGCCCAGGCAGCCCACATTTTGTAACAAACATTCTGTCCAACTCTACAAGGACCAGGATGATTCGTTTTGGCACTTAGGACACACTTGGCCTATTGCTGACAGCAGATATTGCGGTAATAGGTTTGAACAGCTAGAGGCTTAGGCTCTTGAGGTCGCTGCTTGATTCTTGTATGGCTTCTTGGATGGCTTATGGTCTTTCTGTTGAAAGGCCTGCCTCTTTTGTTGCCTCGCTTCCATAACAGATTTCCAATCCTGATCAGCTCTAAGGGCTTTGTCCACTGCACTCCTATAATCTTTGGGTTCCACCAACCTAACATCATGTCTAAGTGCTGGCTTTAGTCCATCGACAAAATGTTGCAACTTCTCCTTAGTATCTGCCCCGATCAAGGGCACAAAGTAGCATCCTCGTTCAAACTTTCGAACATACTCTTGGACAGACATGTCCCCTTGCTTTATCATTAAAAATTCTCTTTTCAGCTCCGACCTCTTGTCCTCGATAAAATTGTTGGGGAACCGTGGCGGATCCGGATCACGCCTCCCGGCGAGGCAGCGGAAGAACAAAAATTGGGCCGGGAGATGATCAATACAATTCTAAAACATGCAAACTATGAACCATTCATAGGGTGTTTTGTTGATTACCTTGCTGGCAACTCGTGCCTGGCTCCGACCAGTTTCGTGAGGAAACCGGCACTTCACGATAGGCGGCGGTAGATTACGTCAATCAGGTCCACGATCGGAAGGGAGACCCCTTCGTCAGCCTGTACTAGAAGGTCTAACGAGATCGGCACGGAAGGATTATCCTCGTCAAGTTGGCCGGAACAAATTCCGGCAAAGCGAGGCGGCGACGGCGCAAGGCGGCTTTTGAGGAGAGGAGGGAGGCGGCCACTTAGAGCTAGGGTTGGGGTTAAGAGTTGTGATTAATGTGTTATGATCAAAGCCTCCTAAGTCTACATTAAGTAGACAAGCAATAGACTTGGACCGGCCCAACTGGCCCGGGTCCAACGGATGAACATTCGGTTCATCCCTATCACCGTGACTTCATCGTAACTCCGATCGCCGATCAGATCGGACCGATCGACTCAGTTTCCAAAACTGAATACTATGATCTGAAAAACCATTTTTCAGAAACCCAGTGCAAAATGACCGTTTTTGCCCCTCAACAGCGGGAAATCACGATTTGACCCCTGTTGACTTTTAGGAAGTCGCACTCCCCAAAATCCTCTTCCTATGCTCAACATATTGAGCTCAGTATCCGTGCGGGAATCTCGTCCCTATCACCGTGACTTCATCGTAACTCCGATCGCCGATCAGATCGGACCGATCGACTCAGTTTCCAAAACTGAATACTATGATCTGAAAAACCATTTTTCAGAAACCCAGTGCAAAATGACCGTTTTGCCCCTCAACAGCGGGAAATCACGATTTGACCCCTGTTGACTTTTAGGAAGTCGCACTCCCCAAAATCCTCTTCCTATGCTCAACATATTGAGCTCAGTATCCGTGCGGGAATCTCGAATCCAGTACTTGTGTGACCCTCAATGGTTCGTGGGCCCACAACCATTGTGGCTCCGGAACTACAATTCCGGACTTGCCCATCGGATCATGGTAAGAGCGTCTAGCAACATCGCCCCATGATCCCCTAGGTATCACTAATAGTGCCTGCAAGAACCAGTTGGTCGTGGTTAGCGTACAGTACGATCCTTTCAATCCATATATCCCGATCAGATCAACGACCATTGGTAAATCGAGAGTCGCTAAAGATCCGATAGCTATGCATACATCTTGGAGATCGAATAGTGACATCACGAGTGTAACCAGGTAAACCCATTTACCTATAACACTTCTAGTACTCTGGCCAGAGATTTATACACTATTATCCCCTCAGATAGCATATGATATCCATGCATGTCTGCGAGTGGTGAATCCTCGACAACGATGCATCGACTCCTACATGCATCGGGTCTCACCCAATCCCGCCGTCTAATGACCCCAAGTGAGTCGGCAAACGGGTCAAAGTGAGACGCCTATCATGTAGAGTCTAAATGACGTTTCGAGTCGTGAGGACTAATCAGTACAACCAAGACCTCGGACTTATCCACTCGACAAATGGTAACCACTTGGAAAGTCCGAACGAGGGTAGTTCGATAGATCACCAGGTCACTATCTATCTGCATGCTCGGAACATCACAATGTTCCCTACCAATGAAACATGGTACTTCGCATCACAGATACTAGTCTCGAGCTCGGGCGGCCTTATCCTCATTTTGACGGCCCAAACGACTAGGAACTAATTCAAAATACACAGTGACTATTAGATGTGTTTCATGATAGCCGTCATACCCACTATCACATCTAACATACACTATAGTGCATTCTAGGTCTTTACTCAACGCAATTGTTAATCATCATAAAACACAATGAAAGTAAAGAATTCCATAAACAAATGCGAATACCATATATAAAGATTGTCATATACAAGAGTCTATAAACCCACACGCCACAAGTTGGCTAGTTGGGCATCTACTCTAACAATCTCCCACTTGCCCTAAAGCCAACTACTCATCAGACGCAGTCCCATCGCGATGTTTTTCAAACAACGGTCCAGGCAAGGGCTTCGTAAGTGGATCAGCAACGTTGTCCGCAGAGGCGACTCTCTCAACTGCTATGTCACCTCTAGCCACAATATCCCGGATTATGTGGTATTTCCTCAGTATATGTTTGGATCTTTGGTGAGACCTAGGCTCCTTTGCTTGCGCAACGGCACCCGTGTTGTCGCAGTACACCGGGACTGGACCAACTCCATTAGGAATGACGCCCAACTCTTGGACGAAATTCCTTATCCAAACTGCCTCCTTAGCAACAGCTGATGCTGCGATGTACTCAGCCTCAGTGGTTGAATCCGCGATGGTGTCTTGCTTGGAACTCTTCCAAGAGACAGCACCACCATTGAGCATGAATACAAATCCAGAGGTTGACTTCGAATCATCCACGTCACACTGGAAGCTAGAATCAGTGTAGCCTTCCAGTTTCATTTCACCACCCCCATAGACCATGAACATATTCTTAGTCCTTCGCAAGTACTTAAGAATATCCTTCACAGTCTTCCAATGCAATTGTCCGGGGTTGGCTTGGTAGCGGCTCGTGACACTCAGAGCATATGCGACATCCGGTCTAGTGGAGATCATGCCATACATAATACTACCTATTGCCGAGGCATATGGCACACGTGTCATACTCTCTATCTCCTCATCAGTCTTTGGACACATAAACTTAGATAGAGTGACCCCGTGGCACATAGGTAGGTGTCCTCTCTTGGACTCTTCCATAGAGAACCGCTTAAGTATGGTATCGATGTAGGTGGCTTGGGTGAGTCCGAGCATCCGTTTTGATCTATCCCGATAGATCTGTATTCCAAGAATATAGGATGCTTCACCCATGTCCTTCATCGAAAATCTACTAGACAACCATACTTTAGTTGATTGCAGCATTCCTACATCATTCCCAATGAGTAGAATGTCATCAACATAAAGTACGAGGAATGTCACAGTGCTTTTAACTACCTTCTTGTACACACATGGCTCCTCAGGATTCTTGATGAAACCAAATTCCTTAATTGTTTCATCGAATCTCAGGTTCCAACTTCGTGATGCTTGTTTGAGACCGTAGATCGATCTCTGAAGCTTGCATACCTTATGCTCGCTTCCAACAGATGTGAAACCCTCAGGCTGCGTCATATAGATCTCTTCCTTAATGTTTCCATTAAGGAACGCATGCCATATCTCATAGTCGTACCATGCGGCTATGGCTAACAAGATTCTAATTGACTTGAACATTGCACTGGCGAGAAGGTTTCATCATAGTCAACACCTTGCCTTTGAGTGTAACCTTTTGCTACCAGTCGTGCCTTGTAGGTCATTACCTTACCATCAGGCCCAAGTTTCCTCTTGTATACCCATTTACACCAAATAGGAACAATTCCTTCGGGAGGATTGACAAGAGTCCAAACTTGGTTAGCATGCATCGAGTCTAACTCAGATTGCATTGCTTCAAGCCACAAATGAGAATCAGCATCGGAAATTGCCTCCTTGAAAGTTCTTGGATCAGATCCAACAACTTGATCACTTTGATCATCTTCAAGGAGAAAACCATATCTCTCAGGAGCCCTAGGGACCCTTTCGGATCTCCTAGGTGCGACCATTTCTGGTACTGGCTCTGGAGGTGCAGGAGATTCACATGGTACTTCGATTGGATCTCGAACCTCTTGGAGTTCTACTATTTTGCCCTTTCTATCAAGTAGAAATTCCCTTTCCATAAAGGTGGCATTCCTAGAAACAAACACTTTTGTTTCGCTCGGATAGTAGAAGTATTATCCAATGGAATTCTTCGGATACCCAATGAAGTAGCATAAGATGGATCTCATATCCAGATTATCTCCCACTGTCTGCTTCACGTAAGTAGGACATCCCCAAATCCTCATGTATGAGTACTTGGGTGGTTTTCCCATCCATATCTCATATGGAGTCTTATCCACTGCCTTGGTGTGGACATTGTTCAACAACATTACCGTCGTTTCGAGAGCATAGCCCCAAAACGAGGTAGGAAGTTCAGTGAAGCTCATCATAGATCGAACCATGTCTAACAGGGTTCGATTACGACGCATTACCGCGTTTCGAGAGCATAGCCCCAAAACGAGGTAGGAAGTTCAGTGAAGCTCATCATAGATCGAACCATGTCTAACAGGGTTCGATTACGACGCTCCGCTACACCATTGAGCTGTGGTGTGGCCGGAGGGGTCCACTGTGCGAGAATCCCATTCTCTTTTAGATAGTCTTGGAATTCAGCACTCAAGTATTCACCACCTCGATCAGATCGAAGTGCTTTAATACTTTTGCCTAGTTGTTTTTCTTCTTCAGCCTTGAATTCTTTGAACCTTTCAAAGGATTCAGACTTGTGCTTCATCAAGTACAAGTACCCATACCTAGAGTAATCGTCGGTAAAGGTGATGAAGTATGTGTGACCATATTTAGTACCAATACTAAATGGACCACACACATCAGTATGGATCAAATCCAATAGGCCTTGAGCACGCTCACCCTTGCCCTTGAAGGGTTGGTTAGTCATCTTTCCTTTAAGACAAGACTCACAAGTCGGTAGGGAGTTAATGTCTGACAGATCAAACATGTCACTCGTAACTAACTTGTTCATCATACTTAGAGAAATATGACCTATCCTAGCGTGCCAAAGTTGTGCTGGGTTCAAGTTATCGTGTTTCCTTTTAATCGTTGTTGTATGTGCTTCGACATCGCGAGTTAGAACGTCTTTTAATTTTAAGGTGTATAAAGCGTTTTCACGTTCCCCAATTCCAATTAAACATTCATTCTTGTAAATATTGCAAATCGAATTAGCAAACATACAAGAATATCCATCACTATCAAGCATAGAAACAGAAATAATGTTCTTTATTAATTCGGGAACAAATAAAACGTTTCTCAATAACAACTTAAAATCAGAAAACAAAAATAAATAAACATCTCCTATAGCTACTGCAGCAACTCTTGCTCCATTGCCAAGCCTCAAGTGGGTCTCACCCTCTCTAAGACGTCAGATTCTTGTCATCACCTGCAAATCATTGCACATATGAGATCCACATCCGGTATCAAGTACCCAAGAAGTCGAATTGAGAGACATATATATTTCAATATAGAATATACCTTTCGCAGTTCGCAACTGCTCGAGGTACTCCTTGCAGTTCCTCCTCCAATGCCCAGGCTTGTGGCAGTGGTGGCAAACTCCTCGCTCTTGTTTGGCTTGGAAGCCTTTGCCTTTGGCTTCTTGGTGGGCTTTTCCTCCTTCGCAGGAGCAGAACGCTTCTTGCTCTTGCGTCTGGGCCCCTTCTTCGCAGAAGAGCCCATAAGGAGGACGGGTTTGTCCTTCTTTATGGTTCCTTCAAACACTACAAGCATGTTAACAACCTTTTCAAGGGTGGCTGCCAGCTTGTTCATGTTGAAGTTGACCACAAAGGGGTCAAATGCAGCGGGTAGTGAGAGGAGAAGTACATCCACCG
>KV007751.1:38475-63535 GCA_001598015.1 Dorcoceras hygrometricum
CAAAATCCATCAGCTTTCTAGTGCAGGCTGATTGGAGGAAGATTGTTTCCGATCGTGGACCTGATTGACGATCTACCGCCGCCTACCGTTTGAAGTGCCGGTTTCCTCGTGAAACTGGTCGGAGCCAGGCGCCTAGACGCCATAAAGGTAGATTCGATAAACGCCCTATGAATGTTTATTGATTTTGAATGTATTGAACGTTTCTCGGGGCAATTTTTGATTTCCGCTGCGCCCCCGAGAAACGGGATCCGGATCCGCCATTGTATGCCAACAATACTCTCTATCTCTACATCAGTCTTTGGACACATAGACTTAGATAGAGTGATCCCGTGGCACATAGGTAGGTATCCTCTCTTGGACTCTTCCATAGAGAACATATTAAGTATGGTATCGATGTAGGTTGCTTTAGTGAGTCCGAGCATCTTTTTCGATCTATCCCTATAGATCTGAATTCCAAGAACATAGGATGCTTCACCCAAGCCCTTCATCGAAAATCTGCCAGATAACCATACCTTAGTTGATTGCAACATTCCTACATCATTCCCAATGAGTAGAATGTCATCAACTTATTGTTTGATGCATCTAGTATTCGGGTGTAGTGTCACGGCGAGTGGCTCATTACCACACTGTGAACACACCCCGTGGCCACTGTTGTTGCATATTCTTGGAGCTGTGCTTGAGTTCCTTAGCTCCCTTGTTGGTCGAGCCTTCTGTTGATATCCGGTGTCTCATGCATAGCATCTGCATTTTATCTTATGCATTCTTTAGCTATATCTGTTGCTCTCCGTACTGGGGTTTGACCCCATGTCCCTCTGGGGCTTGGTTTGTTTCCTTGTTTGTGTTGTTTTCAGGGAACCCAGGTTTTACAGCTGGTCGTGGTTATAACCCAGCTGGTGGTGCCCCAGGAGGTGGTTGGCGTATCCCAGTTGCGTATAGCATATTTATATATATGTATCAGTTAGCCAGGGGGATGACCTGCGCTTCGTTATTGTATCCAGTAGTTGGAGTCTGATACATGTTTTGGTTGTTATATGCTATACTGTTGGTTGTTTTTATAAACTGGGATATATTTTGAGTATCGCTTTATTTTAAATTACATTGTTTTAAACCGTCAGGCCAAAAACGAAAATTTTACCTGCTTTTTGATAGCTTCCGCATGTGTTTGTATGATTTTACTCTGTTTAGAGCACGATGCCTGACAACCTGTTGTGGGGATCTCTTCCCACAATTACTCATCTAATCTTATGGGTCGATTAATAAAGCCAGACGAGTTTAAAAAAAATGGAATCTGTTTTTTTTTAACTCTATTTCTTGAAAGCTGTTCATTAATAAAACAGAACATAAACTGTACAAAAGGTTATAAGACTCTACGTCCATTGTTACAAGATCTGCCAAGCTTAGATACAAAAACCGATACATCAAAGACTAGCACTATATGTTCGAAATCTAAGCCAACAACGGGTCTCTAGTTCTTCTCGTCTGTCGCCCCTCTTCTAGGTAGTAAGCTCTCACTACCCCTGTCCAGTCAATCCAGCTCTTTCCTCCCTGTTGTCATGCACACATACAAAACAAGACAACAGCCGGATAAACTCCGGTGAGAAACAGTCTCAGTATAATCGACATATACATGGAATAACATAAATCAGTTTATATCAAGACTAACATATCAATTTGAAATGAAATGAACATATCGCATATCTCAAAATAAGAACAGATTCATCTCGAATCGATGCCATCAAGATTCGTATCCGATCTTGACATGGATATCCATCTAACGAAATCAACTCAGACTTCGAAAATAAGGTCATATCAGACCTTGGAATTAGAATCAATTCATTTTCATATCATATAATCTCATATCGAAAACAAAGATCCACTACCTGTGATGGATCAACAAATATCACTACAAGTTCTAAATCAAGAACAGTAATTAACAAGTATGTGATTTGTCGGGATAACACAAGAAATATCATTCCCGAGTATTCAGATCCCTGACTCTCAATGTCAAATTATACCTTCGTTTAGCTCGGTTTTGGAATGCTTCCAATCTGAAACATAACACCAAAACATTCATATCAAACTTCATTCTGAGATGTAATAGCAAGAACTTATATCAGTCTCAATCCAATCATTCGATATCAATCATTATTCAAATTCAATCCAATACACGGCTCAACCATTTTCCCCAAAACTCATTAATTCTCAAACCGACGGCGTAACGGCTAAAAATCGGTAACCCGAACTTCAAATATATCAAGATATCAATAAAATACAATCCATATCACAACCATATCATCACTACAACATCATAAGAATTCGAAATCAGCAATACTAGCAAGCTTCCTTTTCAAATATAGCTCAAACTATATCCAATCCAATTCTACATCAATTCCAAGTTAAATCCAAGCTAAACCAGCAATATATCAACCTAATCCACCCATATCAGCAGGTATATAGATCAATATGCTTCTGAAAATCATCACAGATCCATACAACATCAAGTCCTTGATCCGGTTTCGATATCGAAACATATAAAAGTTCAAGAACACAAATACAAACTCATAATCTGATCTCTGCCAATTCCAGATTCTCAAAACATGATGAAATACATAAAAACTTACATCAAATCGAAGGCCTTGTCGTAAGGAGTCCAGAACACTTTACGGAATCAAAATCGGATACCCGGATCAAAAGTTACAAGGATTTGAAAATCAACTCTAATTCAAAGTATAAGGTCTCGGTTTTCTCTCCAATTTATGAAGAATTTCCCATGAAGTATATGTGAATCCCACGTGCCAAGATGAGTATTTGCATACCAAAATAAGATATGTATGGTCATATTTGCATTTTAGTCCCTGAACTCTCAGAAATTGCAAAATAGTCCTCGGCCCTCAGTTTAATTCAATTTCAATCCAAAATAATTCAAGAACATTAGAATTTAATTCCAAACTCTAAATATTCTTACATTTTATATTCTCAGAATAAAATTAACTAATCTCGAATTATTAAATCAAATAATCCCGGGCCTTACAGTGGTGATCACTTCGGCTTGCGACGATCACTTCAGGTCACGGTGGTCACTTCAGCTCGCGAGGGACAATTCAGCTTACGAGGGTCAAACCAGCTTAGGGGGGTCAACTCAGATTGGGGGTGAACTCATCTTAGGACGGTCAACTCAGATTGCGGGGTCAACTCAGCTTACGACCTGACATCATATGACTCGACCAGCTTACGACTCAAACAGCTTACGACCTGACAGCTTACGAGTTAAGCTTATGGACACAGCTTGCTCTAAAAGAAGGAAAAATAGCTTACGACTTGATCGAAGAAGACGGAATACAATTTAAACTTACGGACACAGATTACGTCCAAAGAAGGAAAACAACTTACTACTTGACAGGAGAGGACATATTACGCTTTATGAGACCCATCTTACGATCTCGGCTGGCCTCGAAGCATGTCTAGGACAAACCCAAGTCGTGTCCGAACACTTGCCCTTCTCCCTCAACATCAACACTCTTACCCCCTGATCCGAACTGAAACGACGCTAAGCTTAACCCAACATTCATTCCACCCATCGACCCTTTCCCACAAATAAATTTCTAGGCAGCCTCGTCATGTTAAATGGAGAAAAAATACATCACATTGACATCAATTCATAGCTTCAAATCATCAAAAATCAAATACTTACGAATAAAACTCACTCAGTAATAAGAATGAAAGGTGCATTCAAAGGAAGATTTGTACTTTCCTTATGCTGAGAAACTTACTACCGGTGTCATGAAGCTTTGAAGAGGTGGAGAACGTCGGGAACGTCGCCAGTTTGCTTCGGAAAACTCTGAGCTGATTGAGAAGAGGGGAGGGCGAGGCGCTATAGGAGAGAAACTAGGATTCTCCACCATTTTTTATGAAACTATCGAGTGACATGTGTTTGTGTGTGTGCAAACCGAGGTCTTATTTTAAGAAGGGAAAAATTGTGTTTTAAATTGTTAGAAGATAATAGATAAGGTTTCTATTCAATTGATAAAAGTGCTACCAAAAGTCCTATCTCCCTCCCTTGTAAAATTTGGATAAAATATGAGTGGAAAACTTGTTTAAAAAAAATAGGTTTTTTAAAATTTTACTACCTTTTCAATTTTCAAATTTTACTACCAATAAATTTTTCAAAACTTAAGGGATAGACTCAAAATTTATTTCATAAAAATCACTTTTACCTCGGTGTTCCCATCGTCTTCATTCCGGTCTCGTAGCACTTGTACCAAAACTAAGGTACTTGTCATAAAATAATTTAAATAATTAATATGGTAGAAATCAAATATATAAGTCAATATAGCTACTAGAATAAGTGAAAATAACACAAAGGCATGTGATTTTTAATAGGAAATATTTCTAGGTGTTACAATACTCTCACCATTAACAAGATTTCATCCTCGAAACTCGAAAACTTACCAAAAAGTTCTGGGTAGCGCTCCTTGATGTCAGCCTCTACCTCCCAAGTAGCTTCCTCCTCGGAAATGATTCAGCAAATGGACCTTGACCATGGGAATATTCCTACTGCATAACTTCTTATCCTGTCTGCCTAAGATCCGAGAAGTTCGCTCCTAGAAAGTCAACTGCGGTGATAGCTGTAGCGGCTCGACACTTAGCAAATGTGAAGGGTTTGGCACGTATTTCCTAAGCATGGATATGTGGAATACGTTGTGTACAACTGCTAGCCTCGGGGTAGGGCTACGCGGTAAGCTAACATCTCCACTCTGTCTAAGATCTCGAGGTGTCCTATGAATCTGAGTGCTAGTTTCCCTTTCTTTCCAAACCTCATCACACCCTTCATAGGAGCAACCTTCACAAAAACATGGTTCCCAACTGCGAATTTTAACTCCCTCCTCCTCAGATCAGCATAACTCTTCTGTCGACTCTGGGCAGCTCTCATCCTTCCTTGATCCTCGTCATTATGTCCGCCGTCTGCTGAACTATATCAGGGCCCAGCTCTGTACGCTCACCTACCTCGTCCCAATGGATGGACGATCTGCACCTCCTCCCATAGAGTGCCTCATAAGGCTCCATGCTTATGGAGGCCTAAAAGCTGTTGTTATAGGTGAACTATACTAGTGTTAGCTTGGCTTCCCAACTCCCTTGAATGTCAATAGCACAAGCTCGCAGCAGATCCTCTCCTATCCGGTTCACTCTCTCTGTTTTCCCATCTGTCTGGGGTGAAATGCAGTGCTGAACCGTAGCTTCGTCCACAAAGATTCGTGAAGACTCCTCCAGAATGCTGATGTGAAATGCGTATCTTGTCCAACACAATCGAGACTGGTACCCCATGCAGCCTAATGATATCCCGTATATACAACTCTACGTACTGCATGATAGTGAATGTGGTCTTCACGGGCAGAAAATGTGCCGACTTAGTGAGTCAGTCCATAATCACCCATATGTAATTCAATCCCTTAAAGGTCCTCGGAAATCTTACAACAAAGTCCATCGAAATGTTCTTCAACATCCACTATGGAATATGGAGTGGTCTTAGTAGTCCAGCGGGTCTGATGTCCTGTCTTGACATACTAGCAAGTCAAACACTAGGACACAAAACGGCTGATATCGTGCTTCATGCCTGGCCACCAATACAGCTGTTGTAGGTCCTTGTACATCTTCGTGCTCCATAGGTGAACCGAATAAGGTGACGTGTGAGCCTCTATCATAATCAACTCTCTCAGTGCATCACGTGAAGGAACCCAAAATCATCCCCTAAACTTCACAATCCCGTCTCCCACGGTGTAGAGTCCACTTCCCTTCTTCTCATCTCTCAACTCCACTTCCCAGCTACTCATCACTAGCCTGACTATCGCAAATGAAATATAGTAAAGTGGACTGTACGATCACAGAATTCAGTCTAGGAGTGTCAGACCTTGTGCTCAATCTGAGATAAAACCACATAACAAAAGATAGCGGAAGCATTAAAAATAGTGGCTAAATTTTTTTGCTTTGGGCTGACTTAGAAAACATAAGTTAAAATACATTGATATCCAAAATACTGGTTTTTACAACACTGAAAACCCAATACAACAACTAACAACAATACAAACATAGAGTGACTCTCAGTCAACAAACAGATGAGTCTCTCGCTCAACATAGATACAATACAATATAACTTATATCTTCTACATATAACTGGGACACTCTATCCATCTCCCGAGGCATTACCAGCTGGATCAACTCCACGACCAGCGGAGAAACCATGATAACCTGAAACACACGCAGGCAGACAAGACAACCATCCCCAGAGGGTCAAGGGGTCAAAACCCAGTACGGAGAGCAACTGAAAAATAGCAGTTTAGTAGCAATAGATAAAATGCGAATGCTATGCATGAGAACAAGGCTACAACAGAAGGAAGGGAGCCAAAGTATCTCAAAGAACTGCTCAACAACTGATATCCAATCAACTGAAAAATAGTGGTCACGGGGTGTGAGTATATGGGAGCTACCCACTCGTCTCAACACACGGTACCAAATGCACAACAAATCACTCAACCTGCTGTTGCCCAAATCATGAGATGTGGGAGCTACCCACTCCGCTCATAGTGGCTAACATATCCCAGCAGGGAGATGAGGGTGACGGGAGTTACCCGCTCGGCCTCCAAACAAACATCCTGGTACGCACGGATCAATACAACAAGGCACGGCTAAACAAGATTTGAGCTCAACGTGAATAATGCGTGTATGCAATGTAACAACATGCAATAAACAACACAGCAGAAGCAAGCAATAACATCACAGAAACATACACAATAGCACACATAATATCCATGCTAAATACAATGCTGTAAAACAAGCTCACATCCGTACCTTAGTTCTGAGCTACAATTACCACAAAGGCGGTCCCGAGCAAGCAGATCTGAAACCCAACGAGCTACCTGAACGACAAAACTCAAATAGCCGAGATGCTAACAGACTACACAAGGAAGCTTCTCCTACGATCCTCTTCCAGCTCTCCAAAGTCTTTGAAAGAGGTATAGAACGAAGCGCCTTAGCAAGAGGAGTCCAGTACTACCACTCTTGCGTCCATCGGAGCTATCTACCGCCGGCAATCGGAGAAGATAAGCTTCGGTGAATAGTAGCTAGGGTATCGCGACAGGGTAAGGTTACGAGAAATATCTCTAAGTGTCGGGAAACGATAGCAAGACTACGGTCAAAGTCTTCTATAAATACTACTTAAGTTCCCCAAATCTGATGAACAGTAACCACCGACAACATTGGCTCAAAGCTGATATCCACTCAGATCTGAGTAACACTCCAGATCTGGAACATACGCTACACCAGCGCGCTACTACCAAACTACATCGCACCGCTAACCAATTAATACATACACGTGTCTCCTAAACAGCGTCGCATCGCTCCAACCAAAACACCCAGATCTGAAAGACTAGATCTGATACCACGCTAACCAGCGTTCGCTGAAATACAAAACGACATCGTACTGGCGTCCGGTCTAAACAACCCGAAACCGGTCTACAGTAAAATCTCTAACCAAGCCGGTTCACGCAGCGCTAATAACTAACGCAACTCAAATCTGATTCCTCTCAAACGACGGCGGATAGCTACCCGCTTAGGTATCCAACCCGCGTATCTCGAATACTTCGCGACAACCAGATTTGACCTCTAGCTCCGATTACAATCAACCAATACCAAATCCGAATTCACCAACCAGCGCTTCTCAACTCCCCTAATCTGATTACTACCTCGTTGAGCTCCACAAAGAACAAGTCCAGAACTGAAAAAAACTCAACAGAACAACCAAGACTGGAAAATCACGCTATGCACAAAACAAACAGTAACTCTCTAACTCGCAACGAGAGGCTACCAACCAAGAGTTCGAGATAACTGGAACAAACAACAATAAACAAGCAACTAGCTACTGGAGTTAATGCGAGATTAACTCAAACAAATGTGGCCATTCACGCTGCATTTTCTCCTCTAACTCCCACGTAGCTTCTTCTCTACCATGTTTGCTCCACTGGACCATCACCAAGGGAATGGTCTTGTTCCTAAGTTATTTCTCCTTTCTGTCCAAGATCTGCAAGGGATATTCCACATAACTCAAAGTCCGATCCAGCTCCACCTCGTCAGTTTGCAACACATGAGAAGGATCTGGCTCATACTTCCTGAACATAGACACATGAAATACATCATGCAATGAAGACAGATCTGACGGCAGCAACAAACGAGAAGCCAAAGGGCCAATCCTTTCAACAATCTCATAAGGTCCAACATAACGAGGAGCTAACTTTCCCTTGAGACCAAATCTCATCACACTACGAAAAGGAGAAACTTTCAGGAAAACCAGATCTCCAACCTGGAATTCTAAAGGCCTACGCCTTCTGTTCGCATAACTCGCTTGGCGATCTTGTGCAGCTTTCATGCGTTGCCTAATCATATCCATTTGATCTCTCATTGCTGCACAAATTCTGAAGAAGACAGCTGCTTCTCCCCCACTTCTTTCCAACATATAGGCGATCTGCACTTTCTGCCATACAAATCTTCAAAGGGTGCCATACCAATCGTGACCTGGTAGCTGTTATTGTAAGAAAACTAGACCAAAGACAATGAATCTTGCCAGCTACCACTGAAATCCATCACCACATCTCTCAACATATCCTCTAAAATCTAGAAGACAGCTGCTTCTCCCCCACTTCTTTCCAACATATAGGCGATCTGCACTTTCTGCCATACAAATCTTCAAAGGGTGCCATACCAATCGTGACCTGGTAGCTGTTATTGTAAGAAAACTAGACCAAAGACAATGAATCTTGCCAGCTACCACTGAAATCCATCACCACATCTCTCAACATATCCTCTAAAATCTGGATAGTCCTCTCAGATTGGCCATTGGTTTGAGGATGATAAGCAATACTCATATCCAATCTGGTACCCAAAGCTGTTTGCAAACTCTTCCAAAACCTGGAAGTAAACCTTGGATCACGATCTGAAACAATAGACACAGGCACACCATGCAATCTTACCACAAAATCTATGTACAGCTTCACCATTTTCTTCAAAGAACACGTCATATTCAAGGGATGAAGTGAGCAGACTTCAACAATCTGTCTATTACAACCCAAACAGCATCACAACCTCTACTAGAACGAGGCAAATGTGTTACAAAATCCATAGCTACGTGGTCCCAATTACATTGGGGCACCTCTAAGCTTTGCAATAAACCACAAGGTCTCATCCTTTCTGCCTTTACTTTCTGACAGTTCTGACAACGCGCAACAAATTCAGCAACATTACTCTTCAAACCTGCCACCAGAAGTGCGGATTCAAGGCATGGTACACTCTTCCTTGCACCAGGATGGACACTATATCTACTGCAGTGTGCTTCTCTCAAGATCTCCCCCTTCAAATCAATCAGATTTGGCACTAACAACCTGCCACGAAACCTCAAACAACCATAAGAGGAGACAGAATAGTCCTCCAACTGTCCAGCTCTCACCTTCAGCTTCAACTCATGGATAGATGGATCTGTTCTTTGAGCTGCTCTAATATTCGAAATAATCTGTGGCTCAACTTGAAAAGAATACACTACAACATAATCCTCACCTGGGTAAAACCGCCAACCAGTAGTTCTTAGATGCTCATGGACCTTCGAAATCTGCAACCAAGCCAGCATCGCCACTTGAGCCTTCCTGCTCAATGCATCAACAACTACATTCACTTTCCCAGGCTGATATTGGATCTCACAGTCAAAATCCTTAAGCAGCTCCATCCATATACGTTGTATCATGTTCAAATCTGACTGAGAAAACTGATACTGAAGACTCTTGTGGTCTGTATACACCACAAGCTGCTCGCCATACATGTAGTGGCACCAAATCTTCAGGGCAAAGACCACTGCTGCCAACTCCAAATCATGAACTGGGTATCGAGTCTCATGCGGTTTCAACTGACGAGAAGCATATGCAATGACTCGACCATTCTGCATCAGCACACAACCCAATCCATTCAAAGAAGCATCCGAACAAACCACAAAACCACCTGAACCTGAAGGCAAGGCTAACACTGGTGCTATATTTAGCTTCTCTTTGAGCAACAGAAAGCAGTCCTCACACTGTTTAGTCCAAACAAATCTCTTGTCTTTCTGGGTCAACTGCGTCATAGGCTAGCTATATTAGAGAATCCCTCGATAAAGCGCCGATAATAGCTAGCCAGACCCAAGAAACTACGAATCTCTGAAACATTCTTGGGACACTCCTAGTTAACAACAGCCTCAACTTTACTGGGATCCATAGAAATACCTTCAGCTGAAACGACATGACCCAGAAATACAATCCTGTCCAACCAGAACTCGCACTTGGAAAGCTTAGCATACAGCTGCGAGTTTCGAAGTGTCTGGAGAACCAGCCTCAAATGCTCTTTGTGCTGCATCATAGTCTTCGAGTATACCAAAATGTCATCGATGAACACAATCACAAACTGATCGATGAACTCTCGAAATACTCTATTCATCAAATCCTTCAAAACTGGAGGGGCATTCGTCAAACCAAAAGGCATAACCAAAAACTCATAACGCCCATACCTCGTACAAAAAGTAGTTTTCGCAACATCTTGCTCCCGAATGCGCAACTGATGGTACCCCGAACGCAGATCGATCTTCGAAAACACGGATGAACCTTGCAATTGGTCAAAAAAATCATTGATCCTCGGCAAAGGATACTTATTCTTCACTGTCGCCTTATTCAGTTGCCGAAAGTCGATGCACATGCTCATCGAACCATCCTTCTTCTTCACAAATAAGATAGGCGCTCCCACGGAGACATGCTCGGTCGAATAAAACCTTTCTCTAGCAAATCACTAAGTTGTACCTTTAACTCCCTCAACTCAGCTGGCGCTAAAGGATAAGGAGTGCGTGAAATCGGAGCCGTACCAGGTACCAACTCAATGCTGAAGTCGATCTCCCTCCTCGGAGGTCTCGCCAGACTGGGGCCTAAAACGCACAAAGCCATGGAAACAATCCACGGTGTCCCTATAGCTAGACAACACATCCATTCCAGCTATGCAGTCGAAATACCACATCACTATCCTGATCATATTCGATACCAAAACGTTCTCACCAAACCTAAGAATGCCATTCAACACCATCTGTTGGGAGTATAGGCTCGCGCCGGCAGGATTCGCAACAGACATAGCATCACACAGAAATGTGGTATGCGAACCATGATCAACCACAAATGCATCAACAATAAACGAATGTGATGCTCCTGTATCAAACAATATACGCGCAGGAAAATCAAAGACAAAGCAAGTACCTGCGATCACTCCTCCTGGCGTGCCCTCCGCTTGCTCCCTCGTCATCGCATTCACCTGAGCATGATGGGGTCCTGAGAATGAGGCTGGGAATACTGTCCGAAACGTGAAGGACCAGGCTGCTGAAACGGCCTAAACTGCGTCTCCCCTATCCTCTGCTGCAGAGCAGGAAAATAACGATCTCGAGATGACCCACCAGAATGACCCTGAGGTGGGGCTGCGGCGTGCTGAGATCCAGCCAAAGGACACACTCTCGCAAAGTGTCCATACTGCCCACAACGTCCCCTGCACCAGGTTATCAAACTCACGCTCCCTAGAGTTAGCAAAGGATTCCGGAACGAACTCCTGACGAAAGGCAGTACAAAAACTGTTCCACGGTATCCCTACACCAGTCTCCTCGAGAGTCCTCGAAGTGCCTCTCCACCAAAGCTCAGCATTCCTCCTCAACTGGAACGTAGACAAACTCAACATACGCTCGTCATTGTACCTCACACGATCAAACAAGCCGGTAATGTGCTGCAACCAGGACTCCGCATCGAAACTAGGCTCGTCACCGTTAAACGTCTGAGGATTCATCCGCTGAAACCTTGCCATCACAAGTTCCATGTCATCCACACGGGCTGCCAGCTCATCTACCTCAACCACAACCTGACTAGCACGTCTACGAATAGGAATACTACACTACACCTCATTGTTCTGACCCTCGGACTCTTCCGGAATCTGCCCTCTACCTCTACCCCTACGTATAGGCGGCATCTATGAAGGCACTAAACAATAAGGTCACACAGCAACAAGTATATCACATTGCAAATAAATCACATAGTCATGCACATGCAACATGCAAACAAGTGCCTAGACTCAAGTGTGATCAAAAGAAATTGAGCTTATCCCAGCTTAAGCTCTGATACCAAAAATTTCATGCCTCATGCTCAATCCGAGATAAAACCACATAACAAAAGATAGCGGAAGCATTAAAATAGTGGCTAAAATTTTTCTCTTTGTCCTGACTTAGAAAACATAAGTTAAAATACATTGATATCCAAAATACCGATTTTTTACGACACTGAAAACCCAATACAACTAACAGCAATACAAACATTGAGTTAATTAATCGGGTTTAGCATAGACCACATTTGGCGTGAACAGATCTGGGATGAATCAGCTTTGAGCTGATAGGCTTGGTTAGCGTATCGGGTTTCTATTTTGTGTTTTTAGAACAGATCTGGACAGTTGTAGAGCTCAACAGGGTAGTAGAAAGATTTGGAGAGTTGAGGAGTGTTGGTTGGTAGCTTCGGATTTGGCTTTGGTTGATTGAAATCAAAGCTAGAGGTGAGATCTGGTTATCGCGAAGTACTTTGAGTTTGCTAGTTAAATATCCTGCGCGGGTAGCGAAACATCGTCGTTTAGAGGAATCAGATTTGAGTTGCGTTAGTTGTTATCGCAGAGTGGATCGGCCTGGTTCGAGAGTTTACTGTAGACCGGTTTCGGGTTGTCTAGACCGAAAGGCAGTGCGGCGTTGTTTTGGGTATCAGTGAACGCTGTTCAGTGTTAGTGTCAAATCTGAGCATCCGGATCTGAGTTGCGATGCGATGCCGTTTAGAGAGACACGTTTATGTGTTAACTGGTTAGTGGTGCTACGTCGTTTGGCAGTAGCGTGCTGGTGTAGCGTATGTTCCATATCTGGAGTGTTACTCAGATCTGAGCGGGTATCGGCTTTGAGAAAAGTTGTCGGTGAGTACTGTTCATCAGATCTGGGGAACTTAAGTCGTATATATAGAAGACTTTGACCGTAGTCTTGCTATTGTTTCCCGACCCTTAGAAATATTTCCCGTGAGCAAACTCTGTCGTGATACCCTAGCTACTGTTCATCGAAGCTTATCTTCTCCGATTGCCGACGGTAGACAGCTTTGACGGAAGCAAGAGTGGTAGCGTTGGACTCCTCTTGCTAAGGCACTTCGTTCTATACCTTTTTCGAATGCTTGCGATTATCTGGAAGAAGTCGCGAAGGAAGCTGCTTTGTGTAGTCTGTTACCATTTGAGCAGATTTGCTTCTGCCGTTCAGGTAGTTTGTTGGGTTTCAGATCTGGTTGCTCGGGACCGCTTTTGTGGTAATTGTAGCTCGGAACTAAGGTACGCATGTGAGATTGTTTTACAATGTTGGATTTGGCATGGATATTATGTGTGCTGCTGTGTATGCTTCAGTGTTGTTTTTTCTTGCTTCTGCTGTGTTGATTGCAAGCTGTTACATTGCATACACACATTATTCATGTTGAGCTCAGATCTTGTTTAGCCGTGCCTTGTTGTGTTGATCTGGGTGTACCATGATGCTTGTTTGGAGGCCGAGCGGGTAACTCCCGTCACCCTCATCTCCCTACTGAGATCTGTTAGCCGCTATGAGCCGAGTGGGTAGCTCCCACATCTCATGAGTTGGGAAACAGCAGGTTGAGTAATCTGTTGTGCATCTGGTACCGTGTGTTGAGACGAGTGTGTAGCTCCCATATACTCACACCCCGTGACCACTATTTTCAGTTGATTGGATATCAATTATTGAGCAGTTTCTTGAGATCATTTGGCTCCCTGCCTTCGGTTGTAGCCTTGTTCTCATGCATAGAATCTTCATATTATCTAGTGATATTTAACTGCTGTATTTCAGTTGCTCTCCGTACTGGGGTTTGACCCCTTGTCCCTCTAGGGCTGGTTGTTTTTGTTTGCCTATGTGTGTTTCAGGTTATCATGGTTTCTTAGCTGGTCGTTGAGTTGATCCAGCTGGTAATGCCCCGGGAGGAGGATAGAGTGTCCCAGTTATATGTAGTATATTTATGTTATATTGTATAGTAACATAATGTTGAGCGAGAGACTCATCATGGATCCTTCAATTTGTATAATTGGTAGTCACTCTATGCTTGTATGTTAGTTGTGTTTTGTGAGACCTGTGTTTTTACAATCAGGTGTTTCTTGGGTTGAAACCAGCTGGTAGTAGATGTGTGTGTGTGGAAGTCATCGAATTTGCCTAAGTGTTGGAATCAGCAGTAGTAGTAGGAATCAGTTGGAGCAGCAGTGCTTCGTTAGATTTCAGTCATTGTGTTTTGGTAGGAAGCAGCAGCAATGCTGACGTGGATTTCAGTCGTTGGTGTATTAGCGCGTATCCAGCTGTTGTGAGAGACCAGCTGTTGCGAGTGATCAGCTGTTGGTATTTAAGTTGCGATGATCAGTAGAGAGCACTAAGGGACTCTGAAGCGACGATGTTTTGTGAACAGGAACCAGCTGTTGGTTTTGTTAGCGTGTTTCTTATTGGGTATCGAAACTACGTGGTTTAGTTAAGTTGGAACGACAGCGTTTTGAGTGGAGCGCTTTGTACCAGCTGTTGGTTGTGATAGACATCAACCGTTGAGAGATTTGGTGTGTTGTTTTATTCAGCTGCTGGTTTGTTGATCAGCTGTTGATAGCAAGGTGACGTGTTCCTCTGCGACGTCGTTTGGTTAAGTTGGTGCGACGCCGTTTAGCCTTAGCGTTGTTGAGAGATTCAACTGCTGGTTGATATAACAGCGATGACGACTGTTTTGTCGATGGAATCGGCTCCTGCTGCTACCAGCTGTTGAGTAGTGTATTTATTAGAAGACTTGGTCTTCGATTTGGCATGATATCCCATACTTAGAATATTTTCCCCGATTTCCCAATCTCTATCGCAAACCCTAAGCATTGTTCACCGTAGCTTTCCGCCGTCGATTCCCGTCGTTTCCCATCTCTATTTTGAGCAATACCGGTGGCGCTGCACTCCTTGAAAGTTGCTCTTTCGATTGATACCACTTTTGGAAGTTGTGGTAGGCTGGAAGTAGGATCGCGAAGTTGCTATCTTCGGCAGTGTGTTCATGTGCCAAGGTAGAACTTCAAATTGTTGTTAAGATCTTACCTCGAGCGTTTGTTTAAGCTTCCTATTGAGTTTGATATGTAGGATAATTGTTGGTTTGAGTTGTAGCTCCTAGCCGTGTGATTCTGTGTTAGCGTCCCTGAGAATTAAGCGTATTGTTTAGCAGGTTTTAGACCAGATCTCTCGGGACCCCGTTTGTGGTAATTGTTGCACAAAATATCGAGATACGGATTTGGAGCTTGTAATTCAGCGTGGTTATGGCTTGGATAAATTGTGAGGTTGCTGTTGTGTGAATTGCCGTGTATGATTGATGTTGCATATGTTTTATGCTATCTGTTTTGTTAGCTGTTGCATACACGCATATTCCATTCAGCTGTTGCAGCCATGCCTTGTTTTTGTTGCTCTGTTACCAGGATGCGAGGGCGAGCGGCAATACCGCACTTTCATCTCCCTGCTGGGATTTGTTAGCCCTCATGCGCCGAGTGGTTAACTACCCGTTTAGCAGGTTTTAGACCAGATCTCTCGGGACCCCGTTTGTGGTAATTGTTGCACAAAATATCGAGATACGGATTTGGAGCTTGTAATTCAGCGTGGTTATGGCTTGGATAAATTGTGAGGTTGCTGTTGTGTGAATTGCCGTGTATGATTGATGTTGCATATGTTTTATGCTATCTGTTTTGTTAGCTGTTGCATACACGCATATTCCATTCAGCTGTTGCAGCCATGCCTTGTTTTTGTTGCTCTGTTTCTTACCAGGATGCGAGGGCGAGCAGCAATACCGCGCTCTCATCTCCCTGCTGGGATTTGTTAGCCCTCATGCGCCGAGTGGTTAACTACCACAATTCATGAGTTGGGCAACGGCAGGTTGAGCTGTTTGATGTATCTGGTATTCGGGTGTGGTGTAAAGATGAGCGGGTAATTCCCGTATGCTTGTACACACACCAGTGGCCACCATTCGTTGCAGATTCAGTTGAGTTGTGCTTGAGTTCCTTGGCTCCCTCCTTCGGTTGTAGCCTTCGGCTGTTGTCCCGTTCTTCATGCATAGCATCTGCATTTTATCTTTGCTGTTCATTGCTGATTTATAGTTGCTCTCCGTACTGGGTTTGACCCCAATGTCCCTCTGGGGCTTGGTTTGTTTCGTTGCCTGTGTTTGTTTTCAGGTATCCCAGGTTTTACAGCTGGTCGTGGTTTTAACCCAGCTGGAGGTGGCCCAGGAGGTGGTTAGAGTGTCCCAGTTATGTATAGTATTTATATGCACTGATATCACTGCGGGTGGGATGTCCCGGGTGATGCTTAGACCTATATAGTTAGCAGTCTATCAGTACCTGTATTGTTTGTATTGTGCAGTTGTGGTTGTTGTCAGGTACTTGATGCATGTTTATGCTGTACTTACTGTGTTATCGTGTATTGTAGTCTTTTGTCTGTTGTGAATTTATAAAGCTGGGATTATTTTGAGTATCACTGTATTTTAAATTATGTTATCTTACCATCAGGCCAAAAGCAAAAATTTTAACCACTTTTTAGTTGCTTCCGCTTGTTTTTGCGTGGTTTATCTCTGATGTGAGCACGAGGACTGACATTTTTGGTATCAGAGCTTAAGCTGGGATAAGCTCGATTTCTTTGATCACACTTGAGTCTAGGCACAGTGTTGTGTGTTGTTTGTGCTTGATTATGTGATTATGTGCTGCATATTGTTTTGTGTTATGTGATATATATGTTGTACTTGTTCTGTGTTATGTTATCCTGTTTAGTGCCTTCGTAGAGATGCCGCCTAGACGTAGGGATAGAGGTAGAGGGCAGTTTCAGGACGAGTCTGGAGGTCAGAACGAGGATCAGCGTAGTTTCCCTTCCCGTGGTCGCGGTAGGCGAGTGGAGGATGAAGTTGACGATTTGACAACCCGTGTGGATAGCATGGAGATTGTGATGGCTAGGTTCCAACGGATGAGTCCCCAGATCTTCAACGGTGATGAGTCTAGAGAGGATGTGGATTCGTGGCTACGGCACATCACTGGGTTGTTCGATCGTGTTCAGTACGATGATATGCTTCGGTTGAGTTTGGCGACTTTCCAGCTGAGGAAGAGTGCGGAGCGTTGGTGGTGTTGCACTTCGAGGACGCTAGAGGAGACCGGTGTGGAGATTTCTTGGGATATTTTCTGTGTTGCCTTTCGGCAGGAGTACGTCCCGGAGTCGTACGTGAACGCTCGTGACCGAAAGTTCGATCATTTGGAGTAAGGTATGATGTCTGTGCGAGAGTATGCTCGGTTGTCTGCGGAGCCGGAGGTCGCGTGCTAGACCTCAGGGTGCTCAGGGTGGTCGTCCCGCTGTTCAGGGAGCACAGTCTTCTCAGTCTTCGCAGTCAGCTCATCAACCCCAGCAGCAGCAGCAGCAGTTGGCTAAGCAGTCTGGCCGCCAGAGGTTTCGACCTCGTGGCCATCAGTTTAAGAAGAAGTCTGGTTCTGGCTCTTCTGGTTCTGGCAGCTCTAGTAGCAGTGGTTCTAGGGCAGAGTTTTGGGGCTTCTATGGAGGCAAACATCCGTCGACTCAGTGCGTTGGTGTGCAGGGCTCGTGTAATATCTTTGGTCAGTATGGGCATTTCACGAGAGTGTGTCCGTCAGCTGGATCGCAGCAAGTCGCAGCCCCACCTCAGGGTCGAGGAGGATCGTCTAGGGGTCGTTCCCCTCAGTTTCCGCAGCCTAGGGTTGGAGAGACGCAGTTTAGACCATTTCAGTTGCCTGGTCCATCGCGTTTCGGACAGTCGTCTCATCAGCATTTCTCTGGACCCCAACATGCTCAAGCGAACGATATGACTAGGGAGCAAGCGGAGGAGGCGCCGAGCATGATGATTTCAGGTACATGCCTTGTTTTGATTTTCCTGCACGAGTGTTGTTTGACACTGGCGCATCGCATTCGTTTATTTCTGATGCATTTGTGGTTGAGCATGGTTTGCATACCACTTCTTTGCGCAATGTTGTGTCTGTTTCTACTCCTGGCGGCACGATCCTGTACTCCCAAGAGGTTTTGTTGGATGGCGTTCTGAGGTTTGGTGAGCATGGAATTTCTTTGGCCATGACTCTCAGTCGAAGATTCCGTTGGTCTCAGCGATGGAGATGTTCAGCTTGTTGTCGGCGGAGAACGCTGGTTTTATGATTTACGCGTTGGATGCATATTCTTCTTCGCATGTGCAGCTCAGCGACGTTCCAGTGGTGCGTCATTTTCCTGATGTGTTTTCGGAGGAGATTCCTGGTTTTCCTCCGAAGAGGGAGATTGACTTTTAGCATTGAGTTTGTGCCTGGCACAGCTCCGATTTCGCGTGCACCCTATCGTTTAGCGCCTGCTGAGTTTACAGAGCTCAAGGTGCAACTGGATGACTTGCTGGAGAAAGGTTTTATCAGACCTAGCATGTCGCCGTGGGTAGCGCCTATTTTGTTTGTCAAGAAGAAGGATGGCACAATGAGAATGTGCATTGACTTCCGTCAGCTGAACAAAGTTACTGTTAAGAATAAATACCCGTTGCCGAGGATCGACGATTTATTTGACCAGTTGCAAGGCTCTGCTGTATATTCGAAGATCGATCTACGTTCAGGGTACCATCAATAGAGAGTTAGAGATCAAGATGTTGCGAAGACTGCTTTTCATACTAGGTACGGGCATTTTGAGTTTCTGGTAATGTCTTTTGGGTTGACCAATGCTCTTGCAGTCTTTATGGATTTGATGAATCGAGTCTTCCGCGAATTTATAGATCAGTTTGTGATAGTGTTCATCGACGACATATTGGTGTATTCGAAGACTCCTTTGGAGCACAAGGAGCATTTGAGAGTAGTTCTTCAGACGTTGAGGGACTCGCAGTTGTATGCTAAATTCTCTAAGTGTGAGTTCTGGCTGGATCGCGTCGTGTTTTTGGGTCATGTGATTTCAGCGGATGGGCATTTCTGGGGATCCCAGTAAGGTAGATGCTGTTTTGAACTGGGAGCGACCTAGGAATGTGTCTGAGGTTCGTAGTTTCTTGGGTCTGGCTGGATATTAACGTCGTTTTATAGAGCGTTTCTCTAGTATAGCTAGGCCGATGACTCAGCTGACTCAAAAAGACAAGCGGTTTGTTTGGACTGAGCAATGCGAGAATGCTTTTCAATTGCTCAAGGAGAAGTTGACTACTGCGCCTGTGTTGGCTTTGCTGTCTGGTTCAGGTAGCTACGTCGTGTGTTCCGATGCTTCGCTCAATGGATTGGGCTGTGTGTTGATGCAGCATGGACGGGTCATTGCGTATGCCTCGCGGCAGTTGAAACCGCACGAGACTCGTTATCCAGTTCATGATTTGGAGCTAGCAGCTGTGGTCTTTGCATTGAAGATTTGGCGCCACTATCTGTATGGCGAGCAGTTTGTGGTGTATTCGGACCACAAGAGTTTGCAGTATTTGTTTTCGCAGCCTGACTTAAATATGAGACAGTATAGATGGATGGAGCTGCTAAAGGATTTTGATTGCGAGATCAAATACCAGCCTGGGAAAGCGAACGTAGTTGCTGATGCATTGAGCTCAGGAAAAGATGCTTGCGTCGTTGTATATTTCTAAGGACTGTTAGCATCTTAACACTACTGGTTGGAGGTTTTACCCGACTGAGGATTATGTTGTGGTTTCTTCTTTCCAAGTGGAGCCACAGATTATTTCGAGTATTAGAGCGGCTCAAAGGACAGATCCTTCCATCCACGAATTGAAGTTGAAGGTTAGGGCTGGTCAACTTGAGGACTATTCTGTTTCGTTCGATGGTTGTTTGCGTTTCCGTGGTTGATTGTTTGTGCCCAATCTGATAGATCTTCGGGAGGAGATCCTTAGAGAAGTGCATTGCAGTAGACACAGTGTTCATCCTGGTGCACGGAAGATGTACCATGCGTTGAAGCCACACTTCTGGTGGGCTGGTTTGAAGAGTGATGTTGCTGGTTTCGTGGCTCGTTGCTTGAACTGTCAGCGGGTTAAGGCTGAAAGGATGAGACCTGGTGGTCTGTTGCAGAGTTTGGAAGTGCCCCAATGTAATTGGGAGCACATAGCAATGGATTTTATGACGCATTTGCCTCGTTCCAGCAGAGGTTGCGATGCGATTTGGGTTGTAATCGACAGATTGTCGAAGTCTGCACATTTTATTCCCTATGGAATGACGTTCTCGTTGAAGAAAATGGCAAAACTGTACGTGGATTTTGTGGTTAGATTGCAAGGTGTGCCTGTTTCGATTGTTTCTGACCGAGATCCAAGGTTTACTTCCAGGTTTTGGAAGAGTTTGCAAGCAGCTTTGGGTACCAGATTGGCTATGAGTACAGCATATCACCCCCAAACAGATGGTCAATCTGAGAGAACTATCTAGATGTTGGAGGATATGTTAAGAGCTGTTGTGATGGATTTCGGTGGTAGCTGGCAAGACGCGTTGTCTTTGGTTGAATTTTCTTACAATAACAGGTACCGAGTGACTATTGGCATGGCAGCGTTCGAGGCTTTGTATGGCAGAAAGTGCATATCGCCGGAATGTTGGGAAGAAGTGGGGGAGAAGCAGCTGTCTTCCCCAGATTTTGTGCAGCAGATGAAAGATCACGTGGATCTGATTCATCAGCGGATGAAAGTTGCCCAGGATCGCCAAGCCAGTTATGCGAATAGGAGGCGTAGACCTCTAGAGTTTCAGGTTGGTGATCTTGTTTTCCTTAAAGTTTCTCCGTTTCGCAGTGTTATGCGCTTTGGACACAAGGGAAAATTAGCCCCTCGTTATGTTGGTCCGAATGATATTGTTGAGAGGATTGGCCCTTTGGCGTATCGGCTGTTGTTGCCACCCGAATTATCTTCTCTACATGATGTCTTTCATGTTTCCATGTTGAGGAAGTATGAGCCAGATCCGTCTCATGTGCTTAGAACTGACGAGGTTGAGTTAGATCAGACGTTGAGTTACGTTGAGTATCCCTTGCGAATTCTGGACAGAAAAGAGAAAAAGTTGAGGAATAAAACCATTCCTTTGGTAATGGTGCAATGGAGCAAACATGGTAGGGAATAAGCTACCTGGGAGCTGGAAGAAAAGATGCAGCGTGAGTGGCCGCATCTGTTTGAGTAACTGTTGTATCAGTTTCCAGTATATTGGTTAGCTTTTGGTTGTTCTTTCCCTAGTTGTTGTTTGTTGTTTGCTCAGTTATCTTGAACTCTTGGGTTCAGTTGAGTTGTTCCTGGACTTGTTGATTTCGAAGACGAAATCGTGTTTTAGTTGGGGAGACATGTGAGACCTGTGTTTTCGCAATCGGGTGTTGCTTGGGTTGAAACCAGCTGGTAGTAGATGTGTGTGTGTGGAAGTCATCGAATTTGCCTAAGTGTTGGAATCAGCAGTAGTAGTAGGAATCAGTTGGAGCAGCAGTGCTTCGTTAGATTTCAGTCGTTGCGTTTTGGTAGGAAGCAGCAGCAATGTTGACGTGGATTTCAGTCGTTGGTGTATTAGCGCGTATCCATCTGTTGAGAGAGACCAGCTGTTGCGAGTGATCAGCTGTTGGTATTTAAGTTGCGATGATCAGCAGAGAGCGCTAAGGGACTCTGAAGCGACGACGTTTTGTGAACAGGAACCAGCTGTTGGTTTTGTTAGCGTGTTTCTTAGTGGGTATCGAAACAACGTCGTTTAGTTAAGTTGGAACGACAGCGTTTTGAGTGGAGTGCTTTGTATCAGCTGCTGGTTATATTAGGCATCTACTTGGCAGCTGCTGGTTTGTTGATCACCTGTTGATAGCAGTTATGATAGACATCAGCTGTTGAGAGATTTGGTGCGTTGTTTTATTCAACTGCTGGTTTGTTGATCAGCTGTTGGTAGCAAGGTGACATGTTCCTCTGTGACGTCGTTTGGTTAAGTTGGTGCGACGCCGTTTAGCCTTAGCGTTGTTGAGAGATTCAACTGCTGGTTGATATAACAGCGATGACGACTGTTTTGTTGATGGAATCTGCTCCTGCTGCTACCAGCTGTTGAGTAGTGTATTTATTAGAAGACTTGGTCTTCGATTTGGCATGAAATCCCATACTTAGAATATTTTCCCCGATTTCCCAATCTCTGTCGCGAACCCTAAGCATTGTTCACTGTAGCTTTCCGCCGTCGATTCCCATCGTTTCCCATCTCTGTTTTGAGCAAGATCGGTGGCGCTGCACTCCTTGAGAGTTACTCTTTCGATTTATACCACTTTTGGAAGCTGTGGTAGGCTGGAAGTAGGATCACGAAGTTGCTATCTTCGGCAGTGTGTTCGTGTGCCCAGGTAGAACTTCGAATTGTTGTTAAGATCTTACCTCGAGCATTTGTTTAAGCTTCCTGTTGAGTTAGATATGTAGGATAATTGCTGGTTTGAGTTGTAGCTCCCAGCCGTGTCATTCCGTGTTAGCGTCCCTCAGAATTATGCGTATTGTTTAGCAGGTTTTAGACCACATCTCTCAGGACCCCGTTTGTGGTAATTGTTGCACAAAATATCGAGGTACGGATTTGGAGCTTGTAATTCAGCGTGGTTATGGCTTGGATAAATTGTGAGGTTGCTGTTATGTGAATTGCCGTGTATGATTGACGTTGCATATGTTTTATGCTATCTGTTTTGTTAGCTGTTGCATACACGTATATTCCATTCAGCTGTTGCAGCCATGCCTTGTTGTTGTTGCTATGTTTCTTACCAGGATGCAAGGGCTCGACAATACCGCACTCTCATCTCCCTGCTTGGATTTGTTAGCCCTCATGCACCGAGTGGTTAACTACCACAGTTCATGAGTTGGGCAACGGCAGGTTGAGCTGTTTGATGCATCTGGTATTCGGGTGTGGTGTAAAGATGAGCGGGTAAATCCCGTATGCTTGTACACACACCAGTGGCCAAGTCAGGCCAAAGAGAAAAATTTTAACCACTATTTTTAATGCTTCCGCTACTGTTTATTGCGTGGTTAACCTGTGTTGTGCACCGGGCCTGACATTTTTTGTTTCAGAGCTTAAGCTAGGATAAGCTCAATTTCTTTTGATCACACTTGAGTCTAGGCACTTGTTTGCATGTTGCATGTGCATGACTATGTGATTTATCTGTTATGTGATATACTTGTTGCTGTGTGACCTTATTGTTTAGTGTCTTCGTAGATGCCTCCTAGACGTAGGGGTAGAGGTAGAGGGCAGATTCCAGAAGAGTCCGAGGGTCAGAACGAGGAATTTCAGCGTAGTATTCCTGGTCGTAGGCGTACTAGGCAGATTGATGACGAGGTTGATGTGCTGGCAGCCCGCGTGGATTAGATGGAACTAATCATGGCGAGTTTTCAGCGTATGAATCCTCAGACTTTCGATGGTGACGAGATAGTTCCGATGATAAGTCTTGGCTGCAGCATATTACTGGACTGTTTGATAGAGTGCGCTATGATGATGAGCGCAGATTGAGTTTGGCGACTTTCCAACTGCGGAAGAATGCAGAGCCATGGTGGAGAGGTGCTTCACGTATGCTCAAGGAGACTGGTGCGGGGATTACCTGGGATAGTTTCTGCACGGCTTTCCGCCAAGAGTTCCGGAGTCTTATGTTAATGCTCGGGAGCGTGAGTTTCACAACTTGGTTCAGGGAACCATGTCGGTGGGTGAGTATGCTCGTAGGTTTTCTTCACTTCTTGCCTACGTTCCTCATGTGTCTGGCCGCGAGAGGGCAAAGAGGAACCGTTTCTTGGAAGGGCTTAACGAGGATGATGGATCTGGAAAATATGCATCAGCTGATCGCTTCAACTCCTGAAAATATGCACCAGCTGATCGCTTGAAATATCTCCCTTTATAACGTAACGGCTGGTTACAACGCCTGAACACTTCATCACCTGATTTGTCCAACAGCTGAAATAGCAACGGCTGATATACCAGTAGATTATTATATGCAAAACCCATCGGCTAAATTCTAGCGCTAATCCAATACGCTGTCATTTCAACTTATCCAAACGCTGTCGTTTTTCAATCTTTAACAAAACACGCTAACACTCAATAACTTGCATCTGAAACTAATATATCTGCTGAACAGATATGCTTACGTGGAAGTCCATCTGTACTTGCTGTTAGTTGCGTCGCGTATAGAGAAGTCTGATGAAGTCTGATGGAGAAGTCTACAGGAAATGAAGAGCGAAGTCTGGAGAAGTCTGATCAGGAGTAACTATAAGAGAAGCCGGAGAAGATGGATTCAGCAGTAGAAGATTTCAGCAGTCGTGACGTCATCCAAGCTTATTGAAGATTTCAGCAGTCGTGACGTCATCCAAGCTTATTGAAGATTTCAGCAGTTGAAGATTTCAGCAGTGCTACAGTATGTGCAGCAGTGAGCTACAGTTATTCAGCAGTGAACAGAAGTATGTTCAGCAGTAAAGACAAGTCATATCAGATGTCGATCAGCAATGAAGAAAAGATACAAGCAGAAGCTAAAATAAGCAAAAGCTGAATCGAAGCAAAAGCTGAATAAAAGCAGAAGCTGAATAAGACGTGATAAGAAGAGAAAGGCGAAGCAGTTGACAACATATATGAAGATTTACTGGAACTTAGAAGTCAACTGCTGAGCATATTAAGATGTGAATAGAAGAGACGCAAGCAGAAGATGATCAAAGTTCAAAAGCTTATTCAGAAGAAGACAAAAGCCTGCAAAAGAAAGGACACAAGGACAATCCTGTCGGTACTTTACAAAACATATTTCAACGGGAAGAAAATTTGTGTCCAACGGATTGAATTTGAACAAAGGCTATTTAAGAGAGAAGATTTGAAGAAATCGATGATGCTGGTGTGAAAGACAAAAACAGAGAAATTATAGAGGGAAGAAAACAGGAAGATGAAGCAGTCGACCACCATTAGAGAGGAGCTTATTGCAGTGTCGACTTCTGAGTCTTCATCAGCTCTTTAGGAGCATTTCCCAGTTGTG
>KV007751.1:80650-91862 GCA_001598015.1 Dorcoceras hygrometricum
CGTATGAACATTCGATTCAACTGCGTCACCGTGGCTCCATCATAATCCGATCGACGATCAGATCGGACCGATCTACATAGTTTACAAAACTGAGTATTATGATGTGAAAACAATTTTTCAGACCACCTAGTCCAAAATTGCAGTTTAGCCCCTCCAAGTTTCAAGGATAGTCAAACTAGCCCAAACTTTAGGGAAATTGCATTTGACCCCTATTGACTTTTAGGAAGTCGCACTTCCATCTTTCCTTCTCCTATGCTCAGCAAATTGAGCTTAATTTCCGCACGGGAATCGAGAAGCCAGTACTTGTGTGACCCTCAATGGTTCAGGGATACAGCTAGTCATGGGCCCACAACAATTGCGACTCCGAAAACACATTTTCGGGCTGACCCATCGGATCATGGTAAAGCGCCTAGCAACATCGCCCCATGATCCCCTAGGTATCACTGATAGTGCCTGCAAGAACCAGTTGGTCATGGTTAGCGTACAGTACGGTCCTTTCAACACATATATCCCGATCAGATCAACGACCATTGGTAAATCGAGAGTCGCTAGAGATCCAATAACCATGCATACATCTTGGAGATCAAATAGTGACATCACATGTGTTACTAGGTAAACCATTTACCTAAAACACATCTAGTACTCTGGCCAGAGATTTATCACACTATTATCTCCTCAGATAGCATAGGATATCCACGCACAAAGGCGAGCGGTGAATCCTCGACAACGAAGCATCGACTCCTACATGCATCGGGACCTCACCCAATCCCGCCACCTGATTACCCCAACTAAGTCGGTAAACGGGTCAAAGGAAGCACCTATCACGTAGAGTCTCAATGACGTTTCGAGTAATGAGGGCTAATCTGTACAACCAAGACCTTGGACTTATCCACTCGACAAATGGTAACCACTTGGAAAGTCCGAACGAGGGTAGTTCGATAGATCACCAGGTCACTATCCATCTGCATGCTCAGAACATCACAATGTTCCCTACCAATGAAACGTGGTACTTCACATCGCAGATTCTAGTCTCAAGCTCGGGCGGCCTTATCCTCATTTTGACGGCCCAATCGACTAGGAACGAGTTTAGAATACACAGTGACTATTAGATGTGTTTCATGATAGCCATCATATCCACTATCACATCTAACATACACTATGGATTCTAGGTCTTTATTCAACACAATTGTTAACATTATAAAATAATGAAGATAAAGAATGCCATAAAAGAATACGAATTTCATAAATAAAGATCGTTATACAAAGAGTCAATAAGAACCCACACGCCACAAGTTGGCTAGTTGGGCATCTACTCTAACAGGTTCCACTAGAAGATTTGATGGTTATAGGCCTTCTGCAAACACCCAATCACCGAGCCTCGCTCAAGTTGAACTCCTAGCAACACCAACAACAAAGCAGTCGCAGCTGCTGAATACAAGTGAATAATATTTTTCTCAAACGGCTTAAAGAGCACGTTTGTTATAGACTCAAATGGATTTTACAATGAGGTACACAACTATTGAAGTCTGTAAATCTTCTGGTTTCTAAACTAGAAACTCGATTCAACAAAGGTGAACCAGAAGATAGAACAATAAGCGCTGGTTGAGTGTTCTTCGAGTTTGCGAGCTTTTGAGAGATAACTTTGACAAAGAGAAAGCTCGAGAATATTTGAGACGAAATAATGGCAGAGTGACGGCAAGTATTCGATAGTGAAGGAGAGCTTCTTCAATTCAAACATCTGCTATTTATACCCTTCGTTCACAACGATCGATTAATTCGACTAAGGAAACAAAATCCCTTTTGAAAATACTGATAATCATGCAACCGTCTTTTCTGCTCCACTACCTGGTAAATTGCACATCGTCAGAGCCAAATTGTCGTGTTCCATTTCTGTGCAATCACCATAAAACGTTCTCTGTAAATGTGTACTATTTACCCAAAATAGTACCAACGTTGTCTCCTTAATTCCAGGCAATTGTACGATTCAATCTTCACCATTGATTCTTTCCATTTTGAATAAATGATCTTGTTTGAATAGATTCATCGTTTGCGCCTGAAGTCTCTTATTGTTGATTCAGCTTTTCCTTCCTTGAAGATGATGAATAGTTCATCGCTGATAGAATTATACACCAACTTCTGAATTTAGCGCTAAGCCAAACGCTGTCGTATCAACTAATCCAAACGACGTAGTTTTGCTGTACCTAAACATGCTAACGTCTGAATATGCTCACTACTGAAGTAGAATTCAACTGCTGATCATAACAACCAACGACTGATTATACCAACTGCTGATAAGATATCCAACGCCTGAAATATCTCCCTTTTTGAAAATTGTGATATAACGACTGGTTGCAACGACTGAATCAAAATCACTGTAGCTAACTGCTGAAAATACTTACTACTGAAATAAGTACCCAACTGCTGAAATTCTTGCTTCTGACGCGAATATCCAACTGCTAAATTATGTTGACTACTAAAGTGAAAATCCAACTGCTGAATCAATATACTTCTGACATAAGAACACAACGGCTGAATGAATACCAAAGTCTGATTACGTCACCCTAGATCAACAACTGAATTGCTCTCATGACTGAAATAAGAACCCGATACCAGAACTGATAACTGTATATCTACAACCTCTGAAAAAGAAACCCATCAACTGAGTGCTTCAACTCAACTGCTGAAATATTCCCGAATACCAAGATCTGATATCTAACAACTGATTCAACATCTGAAGATTTAACTCAACGTCTGAACTAATATCGAATACCCAAGTCTGAGATAACCTGACGTCTGAATATACTTTGCTGTTAATTGCAACGGCTGATTCTCCAGAAGTAACTTCGTATCAGCACTTGTCTTATTTTGTTATCACCAAAACCAATAAATTTTATCTTAACAATTTCCCCCTTTTTGGTGATGACAAAACTTAGCAGCCTTAAGATATATGAATGGGCAAAAACAAATTGCACAAAAGTCTGCTGAAATTCTAAATTTCATTTCTGATAAAATGTACACAAGATTTGTACAACAGGCGATCAACAGCAATTTATCCTAGCCAATCTTCAAAAGATCTCCTGAACGGTCCACCGCCACTGCTGAAATATCTTCTCTTGGAAGATCCACTCCTATCGCCTCTACTACGACTTCCACCTCTGTATTTGCTTTGCTCTTCTGCTCTATTGCCACTTCCACCATTTCCCCCGCTGGGTCTGCTTTGATTATCAGGAGGTGGCTTGGGGCGGCTGCTACTACCTTCCCCCTTTTTGTCATCACTACCCTTAGTGAGAAAGGCAATGAGTTCTGCAAGGTGAGTACTGAGGGAAGCTAATTGGCCTTGTGTCACTACACGAAACTCCAGAAGTTCATTGCGAATATCTGCTAGTTTATCATCAAAATCGATTGATAAGGCAGCCTTGATATCCTTCACTTCTTTCCTGGTAGCCTCTAAATCTGTAGATAGAATGACATTTTGATTGCGGACAGCTTTTAGAGCTAGAGATAGTGCATTGTTGTCATTTTGAGCCTCCTGGCGACTGCGTTTGAATAAACCCCAAAAGGTTTCATTATGCTCAGCAATACTGTCGAGGAAGACTCTTTTAACATGATCAATTTTGTTCATCACTTCTCCAAGAGCATTATTTGTCTGTCGAGAATCCTTTGATTGAGTAGCAACAAAATTTGAGAAGGATTCCCGAAGAGCATCAATAGAGGTAGTAACAGCTGTGGCAGAGGAAGTCGAAATAAAGTGATCAAGAGCTGAATCATCTTCCAACTGAATATCGTCTTCAACGAAGTGCATGGAAGAGTCAGCTGTGGTAGACGGAGATTGAGGACGCTGGTCCAAAAGCAACTGTACATATGGACAATCGGCTGAAGCAAAAGAACTCTGTACACTGGAAATAGCAAAAACTGAACTTTGAGCTATTTGTACATCTCTGAACACTGTTCTTTCGAAACCAATAGTTGAAACAAAACTTCTAATATCAGCTGTACTCAAGCCACTGAATAAACTGTACCGAACAAACGCTGTACATAACTGAGATAACCTCCAAGAAATAACTGGCGACTGTCGAGAAACAAAAACGTAAACTGGCTCAACAACTGCAAGAGTGCGGCAAAAATGCACAGAACCAACTGGTAGGAGTCTGTCAGAAACAACAAATTGGGCGACTTCCATACAGACATCTGCCCATCTCTTTCTCATAACTCTGAAAAATGCATGCACAGGTGGTAGAGTGTCCACATATGAAATTTGACGCAAAATCTCATTATTTACAACTCCCCGAGGTATCGTCACCCAATGATCAGCACATGGTTCAATGACCCAAACACCATCAACACGAATAATTGTTCTAATCCAGCATGTAGAGCGAGTGTTGGTGTTGGTGTTGGTTTTGGCAATTACAGCACCACGATCTCGTGGGCGACCTTCAAAAATTTTAAAGCAACACGTCTTCTCCCATTTAAGACCGTGTTCCATTGTCTGTTCCTTCAGTTCTTCTACCACAAACAAATGAAGATCAGAAATCATCTCCATTACTTTGAGATCGGTAGCAGAAGAACCTTCACCTGGGGTAAAGTTGATTTTCCTCGCCTCTAAGAATTTTCTGATCAATAATTCTCTGTACTTGATCAAAATGTACGTCCTCCTGTTGAGAGCAAATTTCGTGGAGTCTGTTTCAGCCCAAGACAAAATGAGTGCCTCCTTGTCAAAATATGATTCATCTATCTTCAAAGTAGCTAACCTCTTCAGACTGAAAGAATTAAAGAATTTGTCTACTTCATCTATGATCTGTTCTCGCAACATTACAAGCACCTCTATGTCTGCAAGAATCAGAGAAAATTGCTCCTTAATCGGATTGCCTTTAGCAGGGTCTCTCTCCAAAAGGGGTGCCTTCCCTTTATCTGCCGCTGAAATCTTGGGAAGACTAGCCTTGTACCAGTCCCCTTCATTGGCTCTAGGGATTGAGATAGTTCCGCCTAAAATAATCTTCGTGACATCCACACCGGCAGACGGCAATGGGCAATCTACTGGAATTGTCATCAGAATATCCTCCAGCGACATTGCCTCATCTGCTGATTGTTCAACAGCCTCTGTCTCAATGTCCTCCACCGGCTCTTCAACACTAGTTCTAACATCCACTAGACGATCCTGAATTTCCTCAGACGAGAGATTAAACCACAGCTCGAACTCATCAGCTGTTCCAGATGTCTTATCTTCAACCTCAGATGTAACAACATCTTGATCTCCCACGTCTGTGTCAATTTGAGCAGTCTCAGCAATCACCTGCTCAATGATAATATCCACCTCATCACTAGTGGATATTCCCTCGTTAAGAACAACTGCAACTGCTGGCAATGAAACCGGTTCAACAACAACTGTCTCAACATAAACACTGTCAACTGCTGTCTCTGTCTCAGAAATCCCAACTGCTGTTTCTGCCTGCTATTCCTCAACACTTTCAACAACAGGTTCAACTTCCTTCTCAGCAGTATCACCAACAACCTCTGCAGCTGCTTCTCCAACAATACTACCGACAACAACTGGCTCACTATCAACAATTTCATCATCGGGGCCTAGTACCAACCTCCTCTTCCTCTTCTGAGATTTTCGTGTTGGCACTGGGAGTCGCTCAGCCGGTGCAACTGAAATTGGCGCAATCATTTGAAGAGGCACTGCTTCAACAGGCAGAGTCTCCAGAGTTTCTTGTGCAGACACTGGTTTACTCTTTGTAGTCCGCTTCTTTTTCACCACTCGTTCAGCATCAGCATATGTAGCTGGTCTCTTCTTGGACGCAGCCCTTTTCACGGGTGTTTTCTTCACCCTTGGTTCAGCTGTAACAACTTCCATACCAACCTTGTCATTTAACACAATATACCGATGCACGGTCTTCTCTGTGAGAACTTTCAAAGAAGGAAACTCCGAGGATTTGCCCAGTTCCAAGTTTGGAACATTTTCCAGCAATAGGCTGATTTGAATAGCATACCCTTTGGCTTGCCTTGACCCTGGAGTCACCATGTCCTTAAAGATGTTGAACAGCAGCCTGTTCCAGTTAATACTTACGCCACAAGTAATCGCCGCCATCATCAAGAACTTCTCCTGTGTGATTGCATCAAATGACCCGACCTTTATAGATATCGTTTTGGCCAAAATGTCACAGAGAAGTCGAAACTATATCGCCATCTCCTTCTTTTTCCCTGACATACTCACCGGTTCACCAGACAAAGAAACGATGCTCCTCGCATCAAACACTAAATCCTTAGGGATCTCCGACAAATCTGTCAATCCCTCTACTGGAAGCTCAAACGTCTCTGCAAACAGTTGTTCAGAAATCTCTACTGTTACACCATTTATTGTACTAACAACCAAGCCATCCCTAACTGATCCATTTGCAAAGAACTCCAACAAAGCAGCTTCGTGAATCACTGCAGGACAACTCAGGAAACCTTTCAATCCAGTATCCACAAGGATTCGAACATCGCTACCATCCCGGCATTGTCCATAGCGAAGACAGATTCAAAGCACACATGAACAGTGTTGATAAACAGAGAAGATGTCATTTCTGATTGATAGAAGAACTCAGAGTACGCCTGAAAAGTGTTTCCAAGAAAATACGCAGAGAGCAAGAATACGCAAGAGTGAAATATTCAAGGTAAGTGTTAGCGAAAAGGAAACGCCGTATATATGTATGGAATAGTAAACGACAAAAGAGAGAAGCGATGTAGATGTGACGATTGGAATGATGACAACATGTGTCAATCATCCAACGGCGCGTACAATATTTTGAAATGATGTTAAAAAGATTTTATCAAAATTTAGAAAGTATTTTAAAATGATTTTGAAAAGATTTTACCCGTACAAGGAAAAAGTTAAAAAGACGCGCGCCAAAAATGATATCGTCACAGCTGGTGCAGCGACTGTAATAAAATAACTGCTGATTTTAATGTATCACTGAGGGGTGGTAAGATCTGATCACAAATAAGCATCAGCTGTGTATATGTAACATCTGAGTGTATCCAGACGCTACATATTCAGCTGACGTCGCGCTTAACAATTCAGATCTTGGATCCCCCTACGACTGATATCCTCCAACGCAATATGCTTGCCTCAGTTGAAGTCTATGCGTTCCCCCTGAACAAAAGACATACAACTGATTTAAGAAACGACTGACAACCTGCAAAAATTGTTAGCGCACAGACAAATCAAGGCAATTCAAGGAGACCTAATATGTTTCTAGAGTAAGAAAACTTAGCATCTGGTAGAGGTTTGGTGAAGATGTCAGCGACTTGCTGCTCAGTCAACACGTACTCCAATCAGACGTCCTTCTTCAGTACGTGGTCCCTTATAAAATGATGCCTGATGTCGATGTGCTTTGTTCTTGAATGCAAAACTGGATTTTGGGTGAACGCGATTGCACTACTGTTGTCGCAGAGAATAGGCGCTTCAGAATCATCGATGCCATAGTCCTTCAGCTGATGTTGTATCCAATGAATTTGAGCACAGCAGCTGCCAGCTGCGAGGTACTCTGCTTCAGCTGTTGATGTTGCGATCGACGTCTGCTTCTTACTAAACAAGGAAATCAAACGATCTCCTAAAAATTGACAAGTACCGTTAGTTCTCCTGCGATCAATCCTGCATCCTGCGTAGTCTGCATCATTATAACCAATTAGTTGAAAGCTTGAGTCTTTGGGATACCAAAGACCCACGTTGGAAGTACCCTTTAAATATTTTAAAATTCTTTTCACAGCAATGTAATGTGATTGCTTTGGCTCTGCTTGGAATCTAGCACACATACAGACAACAAACATGATGTCTGGTCTGCTAGCAGTTAAGTATAGAAAGAGCCTATAATACCACGATAAAGTGATACCTCAATGGCAGTTCCAGCTTCATCTTTATCCATCTTAATTGAAGAGCTCATTGGGGTAGCAGCTGCTGAACAGTTGTCCATGCCAAAATTTTTCAGCAGTTCTTTCGTGTATTTAGAAAGTGATACCTCAATGGCAGTTCCAGCTTCATCTTTATCCATCTTAATTGAAGAGCTCATTGGGGTAGCAGCTGCTGAACAGTTGTCCATGCCAAAATTTTTCAGCAGTTCTTTCGTGTATTTAGCCTGGTTAATGAATATACCATTCTCCAGCTGTCGTACTTGTAAGCCCAGAAAGAACGTAAGCTCCCCCATCATGCTCATCTCAAATTTGTCCTGCATAAGCTTTGAAAACTTCTGACAAAATTTGGGGTTAGTTGACCCAAAAATAATATCATCTACATATATTTGAACTAATAAGACATGATCAGCTTTTACAAATTTAAACAATGTCTTATCCACTGTGCCTATCGTGAAATCATGCTCAATAAGGAATTTTGACAGTGTATCATACCAAGCTCTGGGTGCTTGCTTCAACCCATATAGAGCTTTATCCAGTCTATAGACATAATCTGGATGTGTATAATTTACGAAGCCAGGAGGTTGTGCAACATACACTTCCTCTGGTAAGATGCCATTGAGAAATGCACTCTTAACATCCATCTGGAAGACTTAAAAATCTTTAAATGCAGCATATGCAAGACACATGCGAATGGCTTCTAATCTAGCTACTGGTGCGAAGGTCTCATCAAAATCTATACCTTCCATCTGCCTAAAGCCTTGCGCTACCAGCCTAGCTTTGTTTCTAGTAACTACGCCATCTTCATTCAGTTTATTCCTAAAGACCCATCGAGTTCCTAAACTGAATGATTAGAAGGTCTAGGTACAACCAAACATTGTTACGCTTAAACTGATTAAGCTCTTCTTGCATTGCATCTATCCAGCTGGGGTCAGCTAAGGCTTCATCTATCATCTTAGGTTCTATATGCGAGATGAATGCAGAATCAAAATGATCATGAGATAGCTGGCCTCGTGTGCGAACAGGAGATTCGAAGTTACCTGACCTGCTCGGGTGGATGATTTTCATTCCACCGGAGATCAAGTCCAATTGGATTTTCTCCTTGTTCCCCCTGTGTCGCTGGCTGGATAACAACTGGATCAGCTGACGCCAATAGATGTTTATCATTGTTAGATCGTGCGTCTGGTTCCAGTTGATGATCACTTGCGACTGGTGCACCAGCTGTTGGGCTTGATACCAAATGATATGATGTGCTCGCGCCTTGTTGTCCCGCTGGTGGTGAGGATACATCAATAACAACTAGGGTGTACGTTCCCCCTAAGCTAGTTACGGGTATAGGACCAAAAAGATCCATATGTAAAAGCTCTAAGCTACGGGAAGAACGTTTACCGCCTTTCTTTTTGAAAGTTGATTTAATTTGCTTTCCCAGCTGACAAGCGGCACAAACCTTGTCCTTAGAAAAATTGATTTTTGGCATACCAGAAACCATATCATGTTGACTTAAATTGGCAAGTGTTTTAAAGTTTAGATGATTCATTCTTTGATGCCACAACCAGCTCTTGGAAGAGCCAGCTGCAAGGCACAATTGTTCAGATCCCAGCTGCTCTGACCAATCGATTATGTAGGTATTCCCCGAACGTTTACCTACCAATACAGTCAGACCATTTGGACTCTGAACTGTGCATGTGTGTTGTTGAAACTTAACTGTGTAACCTTTGTCACACAGCTGACTAATGCTAATGAAATTGTAACGTAAATTATCAACAACTAAGATGTCTGAAATAGAAATGTTACCGTGGATAAGCTTACCCTTACCCATAGTATTACCGTATGTGTTATCACCAAATACTATCTTTGCGCCTTTGTGTGGAACAACTTCTGAGAGAAGCTTTTGGTTTCCTGTCATGTGTCGCGCACAGCCGCTGTCCAGGTACCACAAATTTGATACATCAGTTGGTTCGTACCTGTTGTCCTGCAATCATACAAACAGCTTTTGGTACCCAATTTTACTTGGGTCCAGATAGGATCACCCATTTCGGGACCCATACTTGAATTACCTTGACAGTTTTTCCAGTACTAGAGTCCGTGAGGGTCTGTGCATAATTGTGAGATCTGTTGAGTTTTGATTTCATATTTTGATCATTTAGATCTCTCTTAGGCTGAACCCTTTTCCAACCATATTTTACCTTCGTTGAACTACGCCATGGCTCATTAGGAACAAACGACTTTCGACCAGCTTTTGCTTTTTCTTTGTCCAGTTTGTTCTTTAGCCAGCTTGGCTTGGAGTTCTCAGGTTTTTGAAAGCCGATACCAGCTTTTACTTTATGGTTCAACTTCTGAGAGGTCTGGTCATTATATGTCATGACTCATATGGATCATGTATCACACTAGCTTTGACAAAGCTCATTTTGTTGAACTTGTCATACACCAGCTGTGATTTAGTACTTGTTTCTCTAGAGCTGTTTTCACTATCATTGAAACCCAAGCCAGTTCTATCACTCGCTGGCTTCTGAATTCCAAACAGCTTATCTAGAGAAGCAGAAGACTTTGCCCAGGAGCTCATTGTCAAATTTGATTTTTCAATTTCAGCTTTGAGCTCACTAAACTCATTTCTCAACAATTCATTTTCCATCATCAAACTATCAATGTCCTCAAGCGTGTCAGTTCTTGATTCAATTGAACTATTTTTCAGATTTTCGTTTTCAGCTTTGATTTCCTCAAATGAGTGAGAAAGCTTCATGTACTCTTTGACCATATCATTAAGTGCACTGACAAGGTCTTCTCGTGTAAATTCAATGTTAGAGAAGTCGAATACCTCGTCATCAGATGTTTGATTAGCCATGAGACAGTGAGCCTACTCCTGTTCACTATCGTTGGATGAAGAACTGCTGGATGAAGAGTCTGAATCAGTATCTTCCCAGCTTTTATTGCTTTCCTCAGCCATCAGCACTTTGCGATCATTCTTGCGACTGGGTCTTTTATCACCTCGTGTCCTCATCCGTCTGTCTTTGGATCTATCCTTAGATCTGTCGACAGTTCTCTCATCTGTCTTGTCATCTCTTTTGTATCGATCCTCTTTCTTATCATCTCTTCTGTATCTATCATCAGTTCTCTTGTCATCCCTGGATCTGTCCTCCTTCTTTGGCCTATTACAATCAGCTGCAAAGTGCCCTGGACGACCAGAGTTATAACAATTCAAATCAGTATTAACTTTGTCAGATTTATGAAAATTATTATAAGGAGTAGAGGGGTTGTAGGGTCTTCTCAAATATTTCCCAAACTTCTTTACGAAGAGGGACATGACGTCGTCGCTGAGTTGATC
>KV007752.1:1501-19452 GCA_001598015.1 Dorcoceras hygrometricum
CGGAATTTTGTTCCGGCCTAGTTTTTCGAGGAGAATCCGATCGTGCTGATCTCGTCAGGACTTCTAGTGCAGTCTGACGAAGGAGTCTCGGATCTGGTCGTGGACCGGATTGGCGTATCTACCGCAATCTACCGAGAAGTGTATCCCTGAACCATTGAGGGTCACACAAGTACTGGATTCGAAACTCCCACACGGATACTCTGCTCAATGTGTTGAGCACGTTCCGGCCTAGTTTTTCGAGGAGAATCCGATCGTGCTGATCTCGTCAGGACTTCTAGTGCAGTCTGACGAAGGAGTCTCGGATCTGGTCGTGGACCGGATTGGCGTATCTACCGCAATCTACCGAGAAGCGCCGGGTTCTTGAAACACCGGTTGGAGCCAGGCACAAGTGCCAGCGAGGTAACACGCCTGAAACACCCTATGTATGTCGGTACATTGTTTGTTGAATTTTCGTATTGATCGCATCCCGGTTAAATTTTATTGTTCTTCCGCTGCCTGCCGGGGTGCGGATCCGGATCCCCAACAACCAGATCTATCATTTGAGGAGCGACCAGTGAAGATCCTAGAATGAGAGGAGCGGAGACTTAGAGCGCTGAGTATTCTGATGGTCAAGGTTCGGTGGCAGAATTACTCAGAGGATGAGGGCTACCTGGGAGACTGAGGCCGATATCCGGACGTGGTACCCGGAGCTTTTCGGTACGTAATATAATTTCGGGGACGAAATTCCTATAAGGGGGAGAGTTGTAACGTCCAGGAATCCTAATTACGTGGAAATTAGTGCATGACTAGGGGGAAAATTATTTTAGAAAATTATAGCTATTTTATGTGATTTCATGATGGCTTTAATGTTGCATGATATGCATGTCATGTTTTCAGTCTATTTGAGTTCCGAATGCATGGACAATACTAGGGACGACCGAGATGAAAATTATTCGAAAATTTTATACCCTCAGACTTTAAGAGCAAAATTTATTATTTTTAAACAGTAATTTCCGAAAAATTAGCTTTTATGATAATTAATTGAAGGGACCCGTTTTTACCTATGCAGGCTATTTTAATGAACTTTATGCATTTTAAAAACTGAGGGAGCTTATGTTACGAAAATTTGGAGTTTTTAAAGTTTAATTTTTATTTTATTCAACATTCTAAATTAGTGGAGGTTTAGGATTTGAAAACTCCATTAATTCTCCTAATTAAAACATAGGGGGTCATTTTGGACAAACTTCATTTTCTCCCTAGCCCAATTTTTCGAAAACCCTATCTCCTTCCCCTCCCTCTAGCCGCCTCCTCCCCTTGGTGCTCTAGTCTCCATAGAATTTTGGGTGTCTTCAAGGTGGTTTGTCCCGATCTCGCGTCCCCCGCTTCGGTAACTCGAAGTTCTTCATTATTCTTCAATCAAGGCATGTTTATCTCTTCTTTTCTCACCATTTAAGCTATAATACACTATTTTTCTAAAGGTGTTGCATGAATTGTATGTGATTTGTTTAGATCTATGCATAATGTTTGAGATTCATGCATTTTCATAGTTTTCAACACGTTTTTGATTCGATCTTGTGATGCTTTGGCCAAGGGCGGTTCAAGGGGCTTGTGCTCGATTCATGGAGGTCCTAGGGTGGTCTAGTACTGGTCCATGGTTGTGGAAAGATGATTTGTTCATGGGAGAACCAAGGCCGATCGCATGACCCATGCAGCACACCTTGTTCGAGTTGTGCGAGCCATGTCATGAGCCAGGGTTGGTCCAGTAGGGCCGGCTGGACCTGGGGGTGGTCCAGTCGGCGACGGGGCTCCGGCATGAGCAGCCGTAGTTGGGCGGCCGAAAGGGAAGAGTCACGGCTGGTCGCTAGAGGCGTCGCGTGCATGTGTATTGTTCGGCTAGGGTTTGTGTGTGCTTGGGCCGGCCGGTTCGGCTGGACCGATTGGTTGGGTTCGGTTGGATCGGGTTGGTTAGTCGAGGGTCGAGTCAAAATATTTTAAGTTTGGTCCGACTTATTTTATTTCTGGATCGGGTATTTTAATTTAAAGTTTTAGGTCCAATTTTAAAAATATTAGGTCAAACCTTTCAAAGTCAATATTTTTCGTCAAATTTTAAATATTTTATGGGCCTAATTACTTTTATTAATTTTAAAATCAAATTTGTAGTCAATGGAACTTTTACTTGGTCAAATTTTTAATGCTTGATTTTAAAATAAATGAGTGAGTATTTCGTAAACTTTTTAAAGTTCAAATTTTAAGGATTTTGGGTCAAGTCATGTTTAGGGTTAGATGTCATTTTAACGTTAAGTCTATTATTTCTGGATCGGGTATTTTAATTTAAAGTTTTAGGTCCAATTTTAAAAATATTAGGTCAAACCTTTCAAAGTCAATATTTTTCGTCAAATTTTAAATTATTTTATGGGCCTAATTACTTTTATTAATTTTAAAATCAAATTTGTAGTCAATGGAACTTTTACTTGGTCAAATTTTTAATGCTTGATTTTAAAATAAATGAGTGAGTATTTCGTAAACTTTTTAAAGTTCAAATTTTAAGGATTTTGGGTCAAGTCATGTTTAGGGTTAGATGTCATTTTAACGTTAAGTCTAGGCTTGTGGGCTTAAAAGTAGTGGGCCAGGCACCTGAATTAGTCCTTGATCGGAGTAGAAAATGTAGGAACCCGTGAATATATATTTAATTATATATGTAGTATTTTATGTATGATAATGTTTTAAATGAAAGAAATAAATATATACTGACGGTCTAAGCCTTTTAAATTGCATGTTTTTCTTATGAAATGCACGCATCATGAATTATGAAATGTGAAGGCATGAAAGAATTGAAAAATCAAATCGAGGAATTGAAGTGATGTGTGGCAAGTTTACGATGGGAGCTAGTCGGGATACCGAGCCCGAGGAACCCCTGTTTAATGTATTACGAGCTTATGGATCCATGTAATCATGACATGGTGAAGTGGCAGCATCGAGGTGTGAGGGAGCCCGATGTAAGGTCGGGGGAACCGCATCGCCGTGTACGTTGGTTCTTTAGATTGATCAATCGCTTATGTTATGGCTCACACTTCATGGATACGACTCACACGTTTTTATGTTATGCTATGTCATGCCTTATTATGTATGATATACGATGACGATATGTTACGACTGCTTATGAACCATGTTTTACGATCATTCATGCACGCATGTTTTGAAGTTATTATACTATACGTATCTGCTTGCATGTGGTTTTATTATATTTACCTTGCTATTATTCAGATAGAGCATGCTGGGTCTTTAGGCTCACTAGGTTTAAATGGTGCAGATGATGACCCTGTCGATTTTATGCCGACCAATGGTGAGGATCTCTGAGCGCCCACTGCAGTTGTGCCCCTTGACCACTCCGACGTCTTTACTTATGTTATGAACATTTTTTTGATAATTCTTTTTAGTCATGTTTAGTTTACGCAAATTTCACGTACTCGGATTTTAAAACGCATGGATGATTAATGTTTTTGAGAATTTTATTTTATTTAAGTTTTAAAGTAATGTTTAGAAAACTGTTTTAAAAAGGGGACGGGCCATCCTTTTAAAGATTGTTTATTCCGCACCTTAAAAAAATTTAGATTCTGGTTCGGTACAGTTCTGAACCGATTTGCATTTAAGACATGTCCTATCTGATCTGTTATGAGATGTCTTTCTTAATTGAGCTTGGTTGTTTCGTTCATACTGCACCGTTTTCGACATCAGCTCTAGTCCGTTTCAATCCAGCTAACACCTGTGTAAATGGATTTACAGTGAAATACCTCATTTTGACTCATTAAAACAAAAGTATGAGATGTTCCTAGATTTCACTAGCTCACTTCTGAATATGCTCCTAGCGTTATTAAAAAATAAGAGAAATTTTTTAAGCGGACTGCCTAGGTAAGCGTGGGTGAACTGAGGTTATGAAAAATGTAAAAATGCACCTACCCTCAAATTTGAGGGATTTTGATCCAAAGCAGGAAGGAAAAGTTTAAAGTAAAAGTATTAAGGTTTTTAAATGATTTGTGACAAATTTATGACAGTCAGCTTACGATCGTGTGGATGTCGACGAACAGACTAAGGTACCCCACCAACCTATGGGCGTGTGGATATCCGTCGATGAATCAGAGTTTCCCGCCAACCTACGGGCGAGTGGATGATGGTTGACGAGTCAGGGTGCCCCACCAACATAACAGATGACGGGCGGTGTCCCGCAAAGCCTAGTACCAGATGAGATTGATCAAGCGACTACGACCTAAGAAAATTCTGAGCCACACTTCATGAAAAATAAAATTATTGACGAATGATTAAGGGATTTTCACGCGACCTGCTCATATGAACTGTGTTACATCCTTCCAGATTATGTTATGCATGTGTCTGCATAATGTTTTTGTTCGTTATTATCGGATTCAGTTGTTGGGCCTCTAGTCTAACTAGTTTTCGTTGATGCAGGTGGGGAGGCTTAGGTGGAGCTGGCAGATGAGAGATGAACCGCATATGAGAGAGCGCTTATCAATGGCCCTCATTTCCGCAATGATCAGATCGTATGCAATTTAATTTATTATGCTTTTATGAGGAAAATTGTTACGATGAACCTTTTTGAATTTGAATATTTCATAATCTTTATGCTTATGGCAACGCTTGTTCGAACTGGACATCCTGACCTAATATATTATTGGAAAGTAATGAAAAGTGTCGATTTACTCTTATGCATCATATATGTGCCGGAGTTGTAACTCCCTGATCCGTTTTTTTAAAAAAATATATTTTTACTCGCATTCATTTAAAATAGATCAGCTCAAGCGTCCGAACATCTCGGGTGTTTCATACTTCATTGCGATCCGCATAATTAATTAAGAAGTTTCGATTTCTAGTCATGTTCCTAGAGCATCCTCTATCAAAATACCAAGCATGATGAGTGTTATTTCTATAGTAGTGTATACAACAAGACAGTTTAACCCAGATTTTCTTTGTTTTTGGTCCATGGTTAGATGTGTTGATGGGAAAAAGAAATTCCTTACTTTTCTTTCACAGAAAGTGTGGTCTTATGTGTCATATCTATTAGAGTAGGTGCCCAACTAGCCAACTTATGGCATATGGGTTCTTGTTGACTATATGTAAAACAATATTTATTTATGGAATTCACATTCTTTTATCGCATTCTTTATCTTCATTATTATGATTACAAATTGTTGGATAAAGACCTTGAAGCACTATAGTTTATGTTAGATGTGATAGTGGATTTGATGGCTATCATGAAACACATCTAACAGTCACTGTGTGTTCTAAACGAGTTTCTAGTCGATTGGGACGTCCAAAATAATAAGGGCTGCCTGAGCTTGAGACTAGCATCTGCGATGCAAAGTACCACGTTTCATTGGTTGAACATAGAGATGTCCTGAGAATGCAGATGGATAGTGACCTGGTGATCTATCGAACTACCATCGTTCGGATTTTTCAAGTGGTTATCATTTGTCGAGTTGATTAAGTCCGATGTCTTGGTTGTATAGATTAGTCCTTACTACTCGAAACGTCGTTGAGACTCTACATGATATGTGCCTCACTTTAACCCGTTTACCGACTCCGTTGGGGTCATCAGGTTGCGGGATTGGGTGAGGTCCGGATGCATGTAGGAGTCGATGCTTTGTTGTCGAGGATTCGCTGCTCGCACTTGTAGATGGATATTATGCTATCTAAGGATATAATAGTGTGACAAATCTCTGTCCAGTGTACTAGATGTGTTTTAGGTAAATGGGTTTACCTAGTAGCACATGCAATGTCACTATTTGATCTCCAAGATATATGCATGGCTATAGAATCTCTAGTGACTCTAGATTTACCAATGGTCGTTGATTTGGTCAGGATATTTGAGATGAAAGGACCGTACTGTATGCTAACCATGACCGACTGATTCTTGCAGGAACTATCAGTGATACCTAGGGGATCATGGGACGATGTTGCTAGACACTTTACCATGGTCCGATGGATAAGTCCGAAAATATGTTTCCAGAGTCACAAGGAGTTGGAACCCACGGATAGCTGTATCCCTTAACCATTGAGGGCCACACAAGTATTGGTTTCTCAATTCCCGTAGGAAATGGTACTCAAAGTGTTGAGTATAGTAGGATGAAGGTTGGAAGTATGACTTCCAAAATCAGTTAAGGGAGTAGGACTTCCATATTTAACTAATAGGAGTAAACCTGTCATAAATATATTTAGTGGTCCGAAACTTTGATTTTGCATCAAAATAATCAGTTTTGTAAAATGATCACATCGGTGATATCTGATCATCGATCGGGATTATGATGAGACCACAATCGAGGAATTCGAACCGAATGTTCGCAGACTTGAACAGAATGTTCATAGTTTGAGTTGAACCGAACGCTCACTGTTTGAGTTGAATCGATTGTTCTCTGTTTTATCCAAATCAAACTCTATCCCTCTAGCTATAAATATAGCAATGAGAAGACACATTCATAACCCACTTGATTATTGAATCATAACTCTCCTCTCTCCTCCAATCCACTCTCGACTTCCTCCCGCCGTTGCCACCACCGTCGCTAGCCGCCGTCGCCACATGCCACCGGACCCCGTTCGGGCCCTCTTGGCGAGGAGATTTCGTTCTTGACAATTCTTTGTGCTTTCTAGTGCAAGGCAGCGAGCAATTTGGAAACCGATCGGGGACCGGATTAGGCGAACAATCGGAGATTCAACCATTGAAGTGCTATTGCCGCGTAAAACCGGAATAGTCGGAGTCGGGCGCGAGGTCGCCAAAGATAAATATTTCTAAACACCCTATGCATGTTTATCTTTTGTTTTATTCGTGTATGAGCGTTTCCGAGCACAAAAGTCGTTTCCGAGCACAAAAGTTTTAAAACTTCTGCTGCATCCCGGGAGCATGATCCGGATACGTCGTTGCGCCAATATTATATTCCACAATGATGACATCTGGGGTTGAACCTAGGATTTTACCTTTTTAGTTTGAAGTTGATTTATCTTAGTTTCATATTGACTTCCTTTTCCCGTAAATCCAAGTCCGATCTATTGTAGTGATAAGATATGATCAAGGTTAATACTTCCAGTGTTAAATAAGTTTACTCAATCATGCTATCGGCCAAGTTCCTCCAGCCTCCGTTCCCTTTCCATGATCTTTAATATGAGTTGATTTGTGATTTTCTCAAGATTTTCTTTCTCCTGTTCAATAGATTTTAGTTTTGCAATTAGCTCAGAATTACAATTACTTTCCAACATCCGCAGGAGATTTTCATAAGACTCTACAAGTTCTCTTTCTTCTATTGTATCTTCATCATCATCACTCTTTGTTGTAAATTTTCTAACCTATTACATTCTCTGTTTCATTTGAGTATGCATTTACGGCATATGGTTGCTCATGTGTACATCATTGTCTTCTTCACTGCCTTCAGATTCAGCATTACTCCATGTTGAGTTCATTGTCCTCTTCTTATCTTAGAGGGTGTTTTCACTTTCAGCTTGGATATGTCCATATCTGTCACATGCTCTACATTGTATACCTTTATTTATACCTACATTTTCAGTCATTCTTCCTTGTGTTTTCTGAAATTTCTTTGATTAGGGAATTCGTTACTACTAGTAGAGTTAGGGAACTTGATCCTCTTCAGAATTTTGGTGAATTTCTTTGTGAGGGTGCATAAGAGTCATCGGCACTTCCTATTTCTTTGTTCTCGTCATGGCTCGAAACTTCAGTTTTCAGTGCCAACTCTTTGCCTTTTTCATCTTCACCAAAGTTTAGTTCAAAAGTTAGCAAGGAGCCTATTAATTCATCTAACCTCATAGTTTGTATGTCCCTAGCTTCTTCGATGGTAGCAACTTTGTTTGCAAATCGCTTTGGTAGTGATCATAGAGTTTTCCTCAAAAGTTTGAAGTTGAGTAGTTTTTACCAAGAGTGAATGCTTCATTTGCAATGTCGCACAGCCTAATGTTAAACTGAAAATAGTCTCATCTTCCTTCATTCTAAGATTATCAAACTTTGTGGCCAAAATTTGTATTTTAGACATATAAACTGAGTCAATCCTTTATAGGTAGTTTCAAGTATATCCCACTCTTCTTTGGTTGTTTGGAATGTTGCGATAATTTTGAATTGGTGGGATCCTACTAATCTTTCTACATGTGGTGTCCAGTCCTCCACAGATTTCCTAATTGTGTCATTTCCTTCTTCATCTTTGATTGTTGGTGGCTTCAATCACAACTGATCTACAAGCCTTTTCATCTACTAGTTTTGATCGCCCCCCATAATCACCTCGGGACCCGAGGACCGAGAACTTCACCATCAACACTACCTACGTCATCTAAGGCGACAGCAACCAAGGAGCACGCACGCAGCTCGGGAGTCCTGGCCGAGGCCTTGAGACCTTCTCGAGAGTCACACCTCGGGAGGTGCCCGAGCATCTACGTCATGGAGAGGAGCTAGGGGACCGAGGAAGCAATTTGAGCTCGGGGTACCTCCCGAGGACCCCGACCCGACGTGCTGAAGAATCCTCTCTGGGTACGTCTTTCCTTCTTTAGAAGATCCAGATACGATACGACTTTCCTTGTTTGCACAACAAAATCCCCGGAGATCACGGAGAAGATCTCGCCCACCCGAGATCTCCACTCCTCTCCACCGACTTAGCCCCTCTATAAATACCACCAGGTTTGCTCCTTTGTATTCATTCACTCATTGTTGCACACTCTCGCACACAGCTTATATTGCTCTCATTTGCTCTCGCGCGCACTGCTTGACTTAAGCATCGGAGGGGCTTCACCGGACACACTCCCGGCGCCCTCTGACGAGTGTTTTGTGGTTGCAGACATTCAGGCGTAGTCCCCAGTTCCCGACGCCCGACGTGCCCAAGGTCCTCGATGCGGTGATAGCTCTCGGCTGAACTATTTGGCTACATCAATTAGCGCCGTCTGTGGGAATTCGATAGAAGAAGATACAAGATGCCACCGAAGAGGATTAGAACTCAGGGCGTTACTGGAGAGAACAGCCGAACAAAAAGCATGACTCAGGGGTCGGAGAACCCCACGCACACTCCCGCCCAGATAGCTGAACTGGTAGCAACCACTGTGGCGCAGATATTAGCTGACAGAACTGAGTCGCAACCACCCCCTGACCCGCAGGCTGAGGAGATCAGGAAGTTGCGTGAGGAGTTGGAAAATCTGAGGAAGGAAAGAAGCTCGGCGCCTCCTCCCCCGCCTGCTCGGGAGGTGCCATTATCTGTGGAGGTGTTGGATGCCGACCTGCCCCAACACTTCAAATATCCGAATGTGGGAGAATATGACGGGATGGGAGATCCCGAGGATCATCTGTCTCGATTTGAGAACGCTGCACTTCTTCACCGATACTCTGACCCTATCAAGTGCAGGATCTTTCTCACCACTTTGGTCCGAGCTGCCCAGCAGTGGTTCAATCTCCTGCCAGCGAGTATAAAGTGCTTTCAGGATTTCAGTCAGGCGTTTCTCCATGAGTTTGCTAGCAGCAAGAAACAGCCTCTGACGACCTTGAATCTGTTTACCGTGAAGCAGAAGGAGTAGGAGACTCTTCGGGAGTATATTCGACGTTTCAACCAAACTATCATTGAGGTGCCGTCTGCTACGCCCGACTCCTAATAGGGGCGTTCACTCAGGGATTGCGAGGGGGTGACTTTTTTAAGTCACTGGTCAAGAAGCCCTCGAAGACATTTGATGAGCTTCTGACCAAGGCAGAAAAGTATGTCAACATGGAGGAGATACAGTCCTCGAGGAAAAATGAGCAGAGGCCGCCACCTCAGGCTGGTCGGGATGCTCGGGTGGAGAGGCCCCAGCCGAGGCCGGTTAGACAGGAACCCCCTTTGCTGTTGGGGGAATTTACTGTTCGAACACCATTGAAAGTGAGCAAAACTCGGGCCCTGGAGGTTTGTGATGATAGAAAGGTTTTCCAGCGTCCTCGGGGTAGTGATAGGGCCTCGAGGAATCCCAAGTCAGATAAGTTTTGCGATTTCCATAGGGACTATGGCCACACTACTGCGGAATGTCGGCTCTGGGATCAGGAGTTGGAGCGGATCATGCAGAACAACCCCGACGTGCACGCAGCGCTGGTGGCTGACAAGCCACGTCGGTGGGAGAAGAGGCCTCGTCGGGAGGACGACAGGCAATTTAATGGCAGGGATCCAGGTCAGGACAGAACACATCGGGGGCAGGATCCGTAGCCTAACCGAGGAGAACGAAGAACACCTCAGCCCAGAGGATTCATTAACATGATTTCAGGAGGACCTACTGATGGGGACTCCAACAGGGCGAGGAAGACGAGATATCGGCGGATGGAAGCTATGGAGGTCGGGAAAAGGCGCTCGGGACCTACCATCTCCTTTGGCCCCGAGGACTTGCCTCTGGATGCGGAATCGCACAATGACGCATTGGTTATCAGGGCTATGATTGCAAATTATGAAGTGACCCGTATCTTTGTGGATTCAGGGAGTTTGGTCAACGTGTTCTTCAAGAGTGCCATGGACCAGATGGATCTTGGGGATTATCGCATGGAACCTGTGAACACGCCTTTGTATGGGTTCACTGGGGATTATTTACAGTCTGTGGGGGCTGTTCAGCTGCCTATGTCGCTCGGGTCGGGCGAATATAGGAAGACCAAGGTGATAGAATGATTATCGCATGGAACCTGTGAACACGCCTTTGTATGGGTTCACTGGGGATTATTTACAGTCTGTGGGGGCTGTTCAGCTGCCTATGTCGCTCGGGTCGGGCGAATATAGGAAGACCAAGGTGATAGAATTCACTGTGGTGGATGCGCCTTCTTCCTACAACGTTATTATCGGGAGGCCAGCCATGGCTGAATTCTCGGCTGTGGCCTCGGCCTTGCACCAGAAGATCAAATTCCCAGTAGGAGATTCAGTGGGAGAGGTCCTCAGGGATCGTAAGATGGCGAGGAAATGTTATGTTGAGGAGGTGAGAGTGGAACAGAAGGTGGCTAAGTCCCGAGCTCAAGACCATCCCAGGGCTCGGGAAGACAGAGGTGTGAACTTGGTTGGAGAGGATTTTCAGCTGACCACGGAGGATGAGGAAGAAGAGGTGGTCCTCGTTCCTCCTTCTGGGATTGTGAAAATTGCTAAGTCCCTTCCCGAGGAGGTGCGAGGGGAGTTGGTTCAGTGCTTAGAGAAGAATAAGGATGTTTTCGCTTGGTCATCGTCCGATCTAAAGGAGTCAAGCGCGAAGTAATGGAGCATCGGTTGAATGTCTCCTCGGGCTCCCGACCAGTTATTCGGAAGAGGAGGTACTTCGGGCCCGAGAAAGACGCAGTAATCAGAAGCCAGGTCGAGGACCTGTTGCAGGATGGGCATATCCGAGAGATACACTTTCCTACTTGGTTGTCTAATGTTGTGTTGGTACCTAAAACAACAGGAAAGTGGCGAATGTGCGTGGATTTCCGAGACTTGAACAAGGCCTGCTCCAAGGATTGTTACCCTCTCCCGAGGATCGACCAGCTCATCGACTCCACCTCGGGTCACGAGTTGCTCAGCTTTCTGGATGCTTATCAATGTTATCATCGATACCACTGGCCGAGGAGGATCAGCAAAAGGTCAGTTTTATTACTGTTGATGGAACATTTTGCTATGTTGTCATGCCCTTCGGGCTAAAGAATGCAAGGGAAACATATCAGAGGTTGATGGACAAGGTGTTCAAAGAACAGGTCGGGAGAAACGTCGAAGTCTATGTCGACGATATCTTAATTAAGTCTCGGGAAGAAGCATGCTTTATATCTGATGTGGAGGAAACTTTCCGCACCCTGCGGAATTATCAAATTAAGCTTAACCCGGGCAAATGCTTATTTGGAGCTCGGACAGGAAAATTTCTGGGATATATGGTGACTCGTTGGGGAATTGAGGCCAACCCCGAGAAGGTGCGAGCTCTGGCTTCCATGTGTCCACCTCGGAATATTCAGGAAGTGCAGAGGTTGACACGGAGGATTGCTGCTCTCTCCCGATTTATCTCCAGATCGGCGGATAGAAGCCTCGCGTTCTTCAAAATACTTCGCAGAGCTAAGCAGTTTGAATGGAATGAGCACAGCGAGAGAGCTTTCAAGAACTGAAATAATATCTGAAAGGTCTGCCAGTTCTGAATAAACCCGAGCTCGGGGAACCGTTGTTTGTCTATCTCGCCGTTACCCCCCAAGCGGCTAGCTCGGTTCTTGTTCGGGAAGAAGGACAGGTGCATCAGCCCGTATATTTTGTAAGTCATGCTCTGAAGGGTGCCGAGCTAAATTATACTACTCAGGAGAAGCTGGCTCTGGCTCTGGTTATCACAGCTCGGCACCTCAGATCGTATTTCTTATCTCATCCTATCACGGTGCTTACTAACAGTGCGCTCGGGCAGATCGTCTCTCACCCTGATGCTTCTGGAAGACTAGTCAAATGGGTTACTGAGCTCAGGTAGTATGATATTCAGTATAAACCTCGGGCAGCCATCAAAGCACAGGCCTTAGCAGATTTCTTAGCAGAAACAGTACATCTCAAGCAAGAGGAGAGGTGGAAAGTGTATGTTGACGGGTCTTCTTGTTCCTCGGGAAGTGGCGTGGGGGTAGTTATGGTGTCCCCCTGGGAGGAGGAAACAAGATTGGCAATTACTCTTGATTTCAAGGCCTCCAACAACGAAGCTGAGTATGAGGCCTTGCTCATCGGACTCCGAGCCGCAAAGAGCATGGGGATAGCTCGGGTCCTGCTCTATTATGACTCTCAGTTGGTGATTCAACAGAGCAATGGAAAATTTGATATCAAGAATGAAAAGATGGTAAAGTACGCGGAGGCGTTGAATAAACTGACAGAGGCTTTTTCCGAGGTGGTTCTGGAGCAAGTACCTCGGGAAAGCGATGAAAAGGCGGATAAGCTCGCAAGGATGTCTAGCTCTCTTGCTCCATCCTCGGGTAAAAAAATATAGGGTAAGGAGTTACTGTCACAAATATATCAGGTCGGACAGAGTCAGGGGGAGTGCCTGATTCAGATTGGCGACATGCTATCTTGGAGTATATCTTGCGAAGAGTGGTGCCCGACGACCCGTGACGTGCTCAGGAACTCAAACGCCGAGCACTACGCTTCGTTATTTTGGATGACAAGTTGTACAAAAGGTCTTTCTCACGACCACTGCTGAAGTGCTTGGGGCCCGAGGAGGCCAAATATGTATTGAGAGAGATTCATGAGGGGTGCTGCGGTAATCATCTCGATGCTATAGCTCTAGCTCGGAAAGCTACACTTGCAGGTTTTTTCTGGCCTACTATGCAGCAGGATTCTACGCCCTTGTCCGATCTTTTCAGGGCTGCCAGAAGCATGCTAATCTCCAGAAGCAACCTGCCGAGCCATTGAAAACTATGATCTCTTCATGCCCCTTTGATCAGTGGGCATGGATATTGTGGGACCTTTCCCACCAGCTGGAGGACAGAGGAAGTTCTTGTTAGTAGCAGTGGACTACTTTTCTAAATGGGTGGAGGCCGAACCCTTAGCAAAGATAACTGAGGCCGAGGTGCTGAAGTTCCTATGGAAGAACATCGTCTGCCGTTTCCGAATACCTCGGCGACTTATCTCTGATAATGGAAGACAGTTCTGTGGAGCTAAAGTTCGGGCATGATGTCAGGAATTGAAAATTGAGAAAGTATTCACCTCGGTGGATTACCCTCAAAGCAATGGACAGGTAGAAGTCACCAACCGAGCCATCGTACAAGGCCTCAAAGCACGACTGGAATCCGCTCGGGGAAGATGGGCGGATGAATTACCCAGTGTTCTTTGGGCTTATCGGACAACTACTCGAGCAGCTACGGGTGAAACACCTTATTCCATGGTGTATGGTACCGAGGCGCTGCTGCCAGCTGAGATCGTGCAGGATAGTCTTCGGGTCATGGAGTATGCCGAGGACAACGACGAGATAAGAAGTCTCGAGCTGGAACATCTGGAGGAGAGAAGAGCTCGGGCAACAGTTCGTTTATCAGCTTATCATAGAAGAATGGCCGAGGCCTACAACAAAAAGGTCAAACCTCGGAAATATGAGCTCGGAGACCTCGTCTGGAGGAAGGTACAGTATCAAGGGGAGAGAGGAAAGCTAGACCCAAAGTACGAAGGACCATACAAGGTGGTCGGCAAAGCTGGAGTAGCCGCTTATTATCTGGAGGATGCACAGGGGAAGCGAGGACGTCGGCCATGGAATGTTATCTATCTCCGGAAGTATTATGCTTAGACTCTGTCTCTTTACTACTTGTAATCACCTTTTGCTCGGCTACTGCTTGTAACAACTATTTTATGCAATAAAAGCTATTTTCTCTCAAATTCATGGTCTCAACTTTCAAGCTCCTCGGGTGACGACCCGGGCTGAGTACCAAAGCCCAGTTCTGCACTGGCACATCCTCGGGTGGCAACCCCACCCGAGCACTTAAGCCCAGTTTCGCACGGGCCAATTACGCGTAGCTCTTCTACGCAAACACATAAGCCCGACCTGCTCGGCAACAAAGCCCAGTTCCGCACTGGCACCTCCTCGGGTGGCAACCCCACCCGAGCACTTAAGCCCAGTTTCGCACGGGCCAATTACGCGTAGCTCTTCTACGCAAACACATAAGCCCGACCTGCTCGGCAACAAAGCCCAGTTCCGCACTGGCACCTCCTCGGGTGGCAACCCCACCCGAGCACTTAAGCCCGGTGGAAACCCCACCTCGAGCACTTAAGCCCAGTTCCGCACTAGCCAATTTCGCGTAGCTATTCTACACAAAACATATAAGCCCGACCTGCTCGGCACCATAGCCCAGTTCCGCACTGGCCATTCGCGTAGCTCCTCTACGCCAACACGAGCCCGACCAAATCGGTACCTACATATGCGCGTCGACACCTACTCGGGAGAAAACCTCGCCCGAACAAGTAAAACCCGCTCGAGCTCGGGAAAATATGCGAATAAAATGAAGGGGCAAACATCGCCCTCGCTCGGGCTTTGTCCTTAGTAATCACGGCATAAGAACCAACACTTAGCAATTGTTATTCGCTAACAAGAGCTCGGGTTATATCGATGGCGTGCGCACTTGGGAAAGCTCAATTTGTCTTGTTGGATTCCTTTGTTCGAGTATAAGCCTGGATTACGTTATTCGATTATCAGCTCGGTTAACGTTGATCCGTCGTAAGATCGGGTTGCCTTATTCGATTACGCATAATTATTAAACACTTGGTCAATTTTAATCTTGTTTTGTTAGCTCGGATTTCCCCGCTTTGTATTTTACGGTGTCGTCGGGATACCCCACCTCATGCCCGAAAAAGAAATACGCAAAGAAAGAGCTCTGAGAAAAGATGAAATTTCATTCAAATGAAAGGGTACAAAATACAATATGAAGAGAGAAGATGAAATTTCATTCAAATGAAAGGGTACAAAATACAATATGAAGAGAGAAGATGAAATTTCATTCAAATGAAAGGGTACAAAATACAATATGAAGAGAGAAGATGAAATTTCATTCAAATGAAAGGGTACAAAATACAATATGAAGAGAGAAGATGAAATTTCATTCAAATGAAAGGGTACAAAATACAATATGAAGAGAGAAGATGAAATTTCATTCAAATGAAAGGGTACAAAATACAATATGAAGAGAGAAGATGAAATTTCATTCAAATGAAAGGGTACAAAATACAATATGAAGAGAGAAGATGAAATTTCATTCAAATGAAAGGGTACAAAATACAATATGAAGAGAGAAGATGAAATTTCATTCAAATGAAAGGGTACAAAATACAATATGAAGAGAGAAGATGAAATTTCATTCAAATGAAAGGGTACAAAATACAATATGAAGAGAGAAGATGAAATTTCATTCAAATGAAAGGGTACAAAATACAATATGAAGAGAGAAGATGAAATTTCATTCAAATGAAAGGGTACAAAATACAATATGAAGAGAGAAGATGAAATTTCATTCAAATGAAAGGGTACAAAATACAATATGAAGAGAGAAGATGAAATTTCATTCAAATGAAAGGGTACAAAATACAATATGAAGAGAGAAGATGAAATTTCATTCAAATGAAAGGGTACAAAATACAATATGAAGAGAGAAGATGAAATTTCATTCAAATGAAAGGGTACAAAATACAATATGAAGAGAGAAGATGAAATTTCATTCAAATGAAAGGGTACAAAATACAATATGAAGAGAGAAGATGAAATTTCATTCAAATGAAAGGGTACAAAATACAATATGAAGAGAGAAGATGAAATTTCATTCAAATGAAAGGGTACAAAATACAATATGAAGAGAGACTAAGATGGAGGAGGGTTGTCGTCGGCATCTCCTCCTCCCCCTTCCTCAACTTCTTCTTCCTTCTCTTCCTCAGCCTCTTCTTCATCGCCCACATCGGCTAAGGCCTTTTGCAAGTCAAGAAAGGAAGCAGGGTGCTCCTCCTCGGAATAGCCATTGGCGCGGAATTGGGCCAAGCAGCCCCAGAAGCCATCCTTGAAGTAGCTCCAAGCTTTCTTCGCCAACAGGGAATCGGGAGCATTATAGCTCTTACCGCGCATAGCCTCGAGGAAGGGGGTCAGGCTCGGGGCTCGGTCAGGTGTTCGGGGGGTCAGGGTGAACACGTTATCCCTCCAATGCATCTCACACCTCCACGGGTCCCTCATGCTATCGCACTTGATATAGAAGAACCTGCTCATCCATCCCTTGTGGGAGCTCGGGTTCCCCTTGATAAAGGTGTGATCCCCCTTGTGGGAAAGGTAGAACTTCCCAGGCCCCAACCCCTTGATTTGGACTAGTTGCATGAGGACGTAGGGGATCAAGGGGAGCTTGTGGTAACTAAGGAGTATGGCCAGAGCTAGGACAAAACTTTATGAGTTCGGGGCCAATTGGCTCGGGCTGACCTTGATATAGTGGCACAATGCGGCGATGAACCTAGGGATCGGGAACCTAAGGCCCATCTCTATTTGGTTCATATAAAAGGTGTGGAAGCCCGGAGGAGGGCGATGAGCCCTCTCGTCGGGGTGGGGAAGCACTACCTCAAACTTACCCATTGTCCCCCCCTTCTCTTTAATAGTGGCTATATCAGATAACTTTAGGTTAGAGGATTTCTCCTCGTACCAGGGGGTGTTCGGGAGTTCCTCCGGCTCGGGAAGCCAGGGCTCTTCCGCCTAGCGACGGGGAGAGGCACTATCTATGGATGCAGCGGTACTACTCACGGGGGTATTGGAAGGAGAAGACGTTATCTCAAAGTAAATGGAACTTACAAGAAAGTAAGAGGGAGATCGGGAGAAGAGATCTAATGCTCGGGAGCGAGAGATAATATTGGCAGAATAACGGTGCGTCGAAAAGTGAAAGTGAGAAATGAAGGGGGAAACCCGTGTATTATAAGGATTGGAGGGATGATCTTGACCGTCCGATCTCACCTCTCTCAACGGTCCAGATCACCTCGGGAAGCTCAACCGTCACGTCGGACGTCAGGCTACTCTACTCGGGTGCCAGGCTACTTTAATCTCTACCGTTCACTCAGATCTTATCAACGGCCAGGAGGAGTTGTCACTCGGATCATGGTTTTCTCCCGAAAACACAACCTGGCCTCAATCCCATCATACACGTGTCCCCTTATCGATGTTGTGAAGCAGCGTCGCGAGGATCGTGGTTTTCTTCAGTATTGTGGATTTCACTTCAGGTCCCGGCGATAGGTATACTTACAGGCTACTTTAATCTCTACCGTTCACTCAGATCTTATCAACGGCCAGGAGGAGTTGTCACTCGGATCATGGTTTTCTCCCGAAAACACAACCTGGCCTCAATCCCATCATACACGTGTCCCCTTATCGATGTTGTGAAGCAGCGTCGCGAGGATCGTGGTTTTCTTCAGTATTGTGGATTTCACCTCGGGTCTCGACGACATATATACTTACTCCTATACTTCAATTCTTCGTCTAGGACTAGCGGCGGGGGATACTCCTGATGC
>KV007752.1:24047-34104 GCA_001598015.1 Dorcoceras hygrometricum
GCTGCTCAATTCGTACCTCAATTCCTCAATTTACCTAACAGATTCTCCTGGCTCAAATCACGCAGCAGGAACTTCCTGGAAGCTCAAATCTGTTACAACATAGCTAAAATCTTAGCTCAATCTCATCATAAGTACGCTAATCCTACGGCCAGAAGTCTAATTCAATTCCTACACTTTTACGCAGGCATTAGCTACAAGAACAGAGCTCAATTCTACGAAGAATGCTCACCCAAAAGCTCACGCTAGAAGAAGAACGCACGCACAGGCTTATCTCCAAAAGCTTCGAATTCCAGCAGCTTCGCGTTTCCACTTCCAGCGCAATTACCACGTCTAAAAGGGTAGCAAACTAAAGAGCTAAGCAAGGGGAATCCAGCGCCACTAAGATCTCCAAGAACAGAGGCTGGAATCAACGGAAAAAGGCAATAGAACACAACGGTGAACAGTAGCCCGACGAGGGTTTGGAGAAGAAGAGATGAGATATGGATGGTTCAAAATATTTCTAAGTGTCGATCAACACTTCTATAAATACCTCTTCAAACCTCGCCTGCTGATTCACCAAGATCTATCGAATTATTCAGCAGAAGTCTATCAGCAGCAATCTTCCCTTTTCATTTCGTAAAATCAGCAGCAACGACTAAACAACAAACACACGAAAACCTACAAAACGACACCGTTCCAACTTATCAAAACGACGCCGTAGCAACCACCAGCAGACAACAGCTCTCGCGTAAGCAAAACAACCAAGGGCTGATAACAGCTCTCTCTACAAAACAATCTATCTGCTGGTCGCGAGAAAACACTCAAAACAACGACGCATCTGAAGACGTAAAACTCTTGTGTATGTATGTAGTTAGTCACACAGTTGCGGCTGATGTGCAGTTATGAAGTAGTGGATCCTTCCGAGGTGGAAGAAGGGGAGATGTAGGATGTTGATATCCGAACTTCCATAAACAAATATGCTGTCTTGTATCGTGTTCTGTTATTCATTCAGCAAGCATTTACTTTAGCATTGCACGTTTATGATTCAGCACATCGCATTGCACGCATAAACAGTTCAGCACTTAGCATCGCATTTCAGCAGCACACAAGCACACAAGTCTCGAACAGATTTATGTTGTACATAAATCTGTTTGAGTTGTTTTAAAATTTTAGGATTCAGTTCTGGTATTTTCCGCATGATTTTTTTAAATCATACCAGATCTGTCTCCGGTGCTCAAGGCTTTGATTTTATACGTTCAAGAACAAACGAGCTATTGCAGCTCAAGTTTGTATCAGCAGCGCAAAATTGCTTTGAATGGTTTTTAACAAAAAGCGCGTCTGCTGATCTTTCTTTTTGATCCTATTTCCACGGACCAACATAAAAGCCCTCGTTCTAGCCTTCCAGAAGGTATAATTGGACCCATCTAGTAGTGGAGGTTTTCCAGTAGACCTGCCTTCACGGTTAAGGTCCATCCTGCACCCAAAAAAAAAAACACACACTCACACACAGTAGTTCCCAGTTTGACTAAATAAAGATAGTGATCCGCTCTAATACTAATTGAAAATAGATGTGTTATCTTTTGAGGTTAGTTAGGTTTATGGTGAATTAGTACAGATAATAAAACTATAATGGAAACAAAATTTTAATATAGTTTGGTCATCGATCTTTATCTACTAGGTACACCCAGACATAAAAAAAAAAAACCACTAAATGATAATAAGAGTGACAATCAAAATTGACATAATCAAAAACCATAAAGACGCCTTTTACAATGAAGCTTATTGAAGAACATAATAAGTGAAATCTATTTGGCGAGCACCACTTGACTTGTACTCCACTTCTCTCGAACTCCCTTCGATGTATGAAGGGGTTCTCTCCCAAGAACAACACATTCCTCTCCCGAAAAATCAATGATCAAATCTTCTTATTGTTGATGTACCATCTACAGTTAAACTTCTTAAGTCCGAATGAATACGGTGGCACTGATCGACCCTATCTTGACTGTTGTTTCAACACCAAATGACCAGTGGCTACTTCTGCGTCTTATTCAGAACTTCGGTGCACTATGATTGCTAGATCCTAAGCAATATAAATAGGTTACATCCTATCTAATAGTAGCATTCAATCAAGATATAATTCGTAATTAAATCTACCATCAATTCAACTTGATAAATTTTAAAGAGTATTTTCAAACATGATTTCTACACCTGGATAATAACTTGCACTATATACATCGAAATCATGTGTACCCGATACCTTGTGATTAAATTTGATAAGGGTTTTAGTCATCGAAATCATGTATACCCGATACGTTGTGACTCGATTTGATAATATTTATCTTGGAGTATCAACAACAATCTAGAATAGAAATATATATAATCATTTCCATAGAATTAATATTATATATGAAAACAAATATTTTTTAAGTTAAAAGAACAATATTTTCATTGAAACAAGTCGACAAATCCCATGTGTCACTTAACATATATTGATATATCGTCCTGTCAAAATAACAGTCACTACGCTAGTCGTCTTTATCCTCGTATTATTATATTCTTAAACGTGACTTGTAGAAGACTTATTATTGGTTTGGGTTTTCCCTTAAATGAAAAGTTCCCACCTGTAAAATACATCCAAAAATTTCCCATGCCTGTCTCAGTATAAAGAACAGAAGTCTGAATCTGGCACATAGTATTGAATTATTAAATATTATGACTCATGATTTGTGTTCGACACTTGTCAACAAGATATCTTGCAAAATAAGCTTGTCCTTGGTGTCTTGTTAGCCATATATTCATTCGGGGTGGGGACACGCATTAAAATTCACCGAAAGGATTATATATATGCATAAATTGAGACCTACCAAAATAAGAATATAATATACAAATATGTGTATAAGGACACATGTATTTGGGGACAACATGTATCTATATATTCCGAATTTTATCATGAATATATTTCTATCTACATTTTCATGTGCGATGGACTCATTGATTATATTGTCAACAAAATTGTCATGAAAATATGTACAAGAGATTAAACCTCCCATTTAATCTTTTTCTAATTATATATATACTCACAAAAATTGGTTTTAATTTCCTTCTATTACATCATAATTACATAATCATTTGTTAGAAAGCTTGTTTTATAAATATTCAACAGTTCCCTAAGGCACTGACTAAATAAATTAACGCATGTTGCCATTAGATAACTTAGCTTGCTCTATTTAAATCTTCTCTCCAGCTCTCCGAAAACTTGCACCTTCTTCACCACACCCTTTCAACTTTCTGGAAAAATAGAACAGTGAGAGAAGAGATTGCTTCATCTTTGCTATCTCATCTTCACTTCGTGTCTGTATTAATAATTTGGATCGACAATCTTCTGTTAGAATATTATGTTTTAGAATTTTGTTAATCCTCGAAAATTAGACCCACCAAAAGAAAACAGAGAGAGAAGAAAGAAAGAAAATCAGAAAGATAAACAATGGCTGGCTAGTTTCTTCCCAGGAAAAGATTTGATTATATCGAAAAGTTCCTTACGAGATCTCAAAAAAAATAATAATAATAATACTTAACAAGTTATGGATTTCTCTACAGGTTTCATGAAGGAGGAGGCATATGTTGGATCAAGTTCATTACAATACTCTGATAACGAGGAGCCGATCCCTCGGCCATTGGAGGCTTTAATCGAAGGCGGGCCGCCGCCATTTCTCACCAAAACTTATGATTTTGTTGAAGATCCAAGTACGAATGATTTGGTTTCGTGGAGTCCAGGTAACAATAGTTTTATTGTTTGGGATCCTCAAAAGTTTGCCATGAATCTTCTCCCGAAGTACTTCAAGCACAATAATTTCTCAAGTTTTGTGAGGCAGCTCAACACTTATGTGAGGAATATTCTTTCGTTTTTTTTCCCTCTCTCAGCAGTTAATTACATAATGTATTTTCCACAAATCTTGATTCTTTTGGTTCAGTATAAAGGACTTTTCGAACATTTTAAGTGTGTGGGACATTGAAGAAGTTTATTTATTTCAATGGGATCCTTCATATGGTAAGTTGTGTAGATTGCACTGTGTTAGTTAGTATGACTGTTTTTGATTGCAGTGTGTTTATTATAATTATTATGAACCTTTTAGATTGTTAATATCTTGTGACTGATCTGGCGGCAGGGGTTTCCATGTTTTGGACGTGATCTTCGAGACCTTCAACTAAAAAATTATAGATAGTCATTTCCATGTTCCCAGTATCTAATTAGTCGACACCGATCACTGAAAATAAATTTTAAAAGCGAATGTCCCAGATGCTTAAGAGTTTTCATCAAATCCTTCGTTTTATACTGAAAGGTAAGAACTTTGCCATTTTTCAAAACCTTTATATATATATATAGGCCTTGTGTAAGATGAAATATAGATTTGTAACTAAATGTGACCTTCCAGGGCTTTAGGAAGGTTGATCCAGACAGGTGGGAGTTTGCAAATGAGGGTTTTCTAAGGGGACAAGGGCATCTTCTCAAAAACATAGTAAGAAGAAAGACACATCATTCGAGTTCTCAGACGTCGAATAGTCAAAGTCTAGCCTCGTCCGTGGTGGAGAAAAATTCTGCTATAGATTCAGAGATCGATCTTTTCAGGTTGGACGAGTGTGTTATAGCCACGGAGGTAATGAAACATAGGCAGCAGCAACAGACCACTCTATCATGGCTTAGAACAATGAAAAAAAGGCTTGAAGTGGCGGAGAGGAAGCAAAAGCAAACCGTGAGTTTATTGGCGAAGGCTATACAGAACCCCACTTTCTTGCGACCAAAATTGCAGCAAGAAGACGAGGCAAATGGGATTGCCGATGTAGTGAGAAACAAGAGGAGCAGAGGGATAACAGACCATGTATCTCAAAATTTTGGGGTCAACGGATTAGTATACCAGCAAGGGGAAAATACAAATCTCTCGCGAGTTGGGAATGTTGGATTTCAAGAACTAAGCAAAAATGACGTTGGGATCGGGTATGTGAAGCTAGAGCCTCAGGAGGATGTAGAAACCACAGGATTTGGTGTCTCGGGTCTTGAGAGATTGGCACTGGGGATCAAAAAACCTCCGGTAACTTCGGAGCGCAATACTTTGGAAAATGAGAATTCAAAGAAATCGTTTGATGATGATGGGTTTTGGGAAGAATTGGTGAGTGAAGGGATTGATGAAATCGGGACACTTGATGATGTGGAGGGTGGGGATGATTTGGCTGAGCATGTGGAATTAATCTTGTCTTCGAATAAAAGATAGAAAGACGGATTATAGATATCTTTATTTTGTTTTGTTTGCTACATGAATTATTAGAGTCTGTCAAACTTTCCACTGTTGTTTTTCGTTTGTATCTGTAATATTCGTATGGGCGTCGCGAGATGCTCAGCCGAACATCTCCACAATTTCATGAGATGTTCGGCTGAGCATCTCGCGTCCCCCACGCGGGCGTCCAATGTTGTCGTCCACTACATCAAAATTTTATATATATATATATATATGCCATGAGTTTTAACTACTTTTTTATGTTACATGCCATTTCTAGTGGATAACTAGAATTTAAGAAGATTTATTTCGAACTTTATATTTGAATATTTCATTTATGTTTTAATCGAATTATTCCTCTTAAATCAAATGTTTATCCAGGAAAATAGTTAAAGAATTGGAGGTCTTTATTAACACAGACAATATCATACATTCAATATGGAATATTATAGCAGATATAAAAAAGAAAAACAACTGTGGGAAGTTTGACAGACTAATAATTCATGTAGCAAACAAAATAAAGGATGAGATGAAATCCGAACATATGATAAAATAGAGCTATGCACTACATAGCGTAACGTCACAGTAGAATCGAGCCCAATCATACTATATGTACATATTTTAGTACATTTTATTAGAAAGTCAAGATATCTATAATCCCTTTTTCTATCTTTTCTTTGAACGCAAGATTAACTCCACATGCTCAGCCAAATCATCCCCACTGGTGGGAAGTTTGATAGACGTATTTTGAGTTTTTATGTGTTTCTTGAGATTTTTTATTTCTGGTGAATATCCAGTGTCAGGCCACGGAGGGATATTCGGGGACGATAGAGGTGACTTTAAAATATTGTAAGATAAAAATATGTCTGTGTTAAATTTGAAATTTTTCCTAGATGTTAGAAAAAAACGATTTTTAACGCTATTTCGTGAAAAAACGATTTTTGAGAAAAATGAGTGGGTAAGCATGTAAATTTTTAATAATACCAAAATTTAGTTCGTTTTCAAATGTGATTTGAAGGAAATAGTGTGTACAAAATTTGATATTAGTGGGTTTAGATAATTAGCAATTTAATTATAATTTAGAAGACCTAATGGTGATTTTTAAACAAATAGCTACACTTAACCTAATAATTAGTACCATAAACATTCTTCCTCCTCTATTCCTCCCATTTAACAGCCGACACACTCCCCAAACAGAGCTAGGGTGGCCGTGGGTTCAAAGAGCAATCTTGAAGGAAATCTCGTCTCCCGATCCAGTCTGACGCTTCTTGTTGGATCTGTTTCTACATATCAGAATCTAAGTTTTGATTCACACAAAATATGTTATTATTTGACTAACGGCTTTCGTGATATGTGCAGTGCACTTGATTGAGGAACATGGAGATATCCAAACTGGAACAGTGAGGGGACGCCCAAGCTGATCGAGTTGAAGATATCTTTGTTGGTACAGCAAGGGGACGCCCGAGCTGAAACAACACTGTCTTTACCAGGTCGTAGAAGACTTCAAGCTGGATCACTAGCTTGGCAAAGCAAAAGAGCAGTTCAAGCGTAGAATCAAGCAGAGTTCAAGCAGTGAATGAAGCGCAGAATTGTTGTGCAGACCAAGTGCAGCGCACAAGAACAGTGATTGAGTGCGGAGCCATATACAAGAGCAGTGATCAAGTGAACGTCTGATCACAGGCTATAATCAGTTCATCATAGGGATCTCAGTCCTTGGGTATACTGAATCGGAACTGATTAACTGTGTGCTTGCTGATGATAAGAATGAGTCTCTGAATGGACCAAAGTAAACAAGCAAGCACACAATGGCTCTTGACGAGAAGAATAGAGCCGAGCTAGCAGACCAGATCAGGGAAGAGAAAACCTGATCAAGGATCCGAGAAGCTGGATGCTTTTGGGGAAGATGAAGATGAAGTTGCTAAGGCAGGAGTCAGTGAGAGTGAACAATATCGACGGCTATAATGACGTAAAGGCGAAGACATGAAGGAAGACTCCTGTAGCAATCAACCAGCTGGGAAGGAAACCAGCTGAGTAACCAGCTCAAATGACCTGCTTCGCATAATGAACAAGCTGGCCCGAAATAGCTCAAGAGCAGATAAGAAGAGAACAGCTCGAAGTAAAGACCAGTTCGGATAGCACAACAGCAGATGTCATAAAATCTACGAGCTGGTGCAAAGAACCAAGCTGGTTACGATCAAACCAGATCAACAAGCAGAAGCAGAGTTCAAGAGCAGAATTGGACAAAACGACAAGCAAAGCAATTTGAACACAAGACTTTACGCAGACTAATTTTCAGTGTTCAATTCGATTTGCTGTGTTGTCTTCTCATAACAGTGCTCGCATGCTAAAATTCGAAAGCCTGCAGTTGCATTTATTGACAAATGACGCAAAGTACAACAATGTCAGAAGACCTTTCAACGTCTAATACTTTGTGTCCAACGGGCAAATCTGCACGGCAGGCTATAAAACAGAGCACAAGGATCTGTTGAGATAGAGCTGAGAAGAGCGAAGTCGAAACTGTGTTGTGCGAACCAAAATGTAAACAACAGAAGAACGCACAACACTGAACCTGGGAGGACAATGAAAAACCAGCTCACACAGGAGCACTTTCCAGCGTGTTTGATATTTTATCTTTGAGAGATTGTGTATACTGTCACGCCCCGAGACCGGGCCTGGACGTGAACACCGGCGATATTTAATAATTATTCATTACAAAATATCAAGCCTCATAGTGAAGTTCAAAACCAGTATATTACATAATCAAAATGATCGTCTTTACAACTGGAAATCGGAGAAATTGAATTACAGAGTGCGGAAGCGAAAATTACATTAACAAATAAAGCAGAGTCTTCACCAGCCCCGAAACAGATCTTGTTCCTCTTCTTCAACATGTTCTTCATTCTTATCTCGGTGGAGAAGTAAGGGGTGAGTGTTTGGGAAAACAATCAGCAAGTGGGGGATACCATTCGAGCATAACAAATATACATATATATATATACTGAACAACAAATTTCAGAACAGAGCATAACAGAGCTTAACAGAGCTTATAGAGCTTAACAGAGCATGACAGAGCTGAATAGAGCATGACAGAGCATGACAGAACGGCACTGATAATAACTTCATGTCTATGGTTTACTGATCAGTCCCTAATTTTTATTCCTCTAAGGGGTCGAGGCCATGTGGTTACATCAAGTAACCCAGAGTACGGAATATTCCGTAAACCCATATAACGACAGAATCGTGTCTATGGTTTACTGATCAGTCCCTAATTTTTATTCCTCTAAGGGGTCGAGGCCATGTGGTTACACACAGTAACCCAGAAAGCCGAAATATTCCGTAGACCCATATAACGATAGAGATATCAGTGCAACACAGAACTTGAACGAATAGAGATCTGACTTGAAACAAGTGCTCGAATAGTAGCTCAAAAAAAACGAAACTTCGACAGAATAATATATATATATATATATATCAAACGAATATATTACTTAGCAAAAGCCCACTTACTTGCTTACTGCTCAAAACCTGAGAAACATGGTGGCAATGCTTGATTTCTTTTCTGGTTGCTACTTGAAGTGGATCCCGAATGTAGAGATCTTCAGACGTTGCATACTTATGAAAATCACCGATATTTCATAAGTGTCTTCGGTATACGAAACTCTCGGATTAAGCTCAAGGTTGGTTGGATTGTTCACAAAAGTAGAAAAAGAAATTGTGAACGGAAAAGATTGGATTTGTAAGCCATTTGTGTGAAAACCCGAAAATTTGGAAAAAAAAAAAAATCAGCAGGTAGAAACTCAGCAGGTAGTCGAAAACCAGCTGCTGGTAGAAAATCAGCAGGTGTTCGAAAAATCAGCTTTTGGATCGGTCAAACTAGCAGCAGGAAAACAGTCAAACCAGCAGCAGGAAAATGGTCAAACCAGCAGCAGGAGAACAGTCAAACCAGCAGCAGGAAAATGGTCAAACCAGCAGCAGGAAAATGGTCAAATCAGCAGTTGGCCATTCAGCGACGCATATTCAGCAGCGACGCAAATCAGCAGTTGGCCATTCAGCGACGCATATTCAGCAGCGACGCAAATCATCAGTTGGCCATTCAGCGACGCATATTCAGCAGCGACGCAAATCAGCAGTTGGCCATTCAGCGGCGCAAATTCAGCAGCGACGCAAATCAGCAGTTGGCCATTCAGCGGCGCAAATTCAGCAGCGACGCAAATTCAGCAGTTGACGATTTAGCGACGTAGAGTCGGATTTAGCGACGCAGAATCGAATTTAGCGACGCAATAAAATCAGCAGTTGGACATTTAGCGACGCGAATTCAGCAGCTGGCGATTTAGCGACGTAGATTCACATTTAACGACGCAAAATCTCATTCAGCGACGCAAAAATTCAAATTTTTGGCTCACAAATTCCAGCAGTGTTACAAGGCTTCCAGCAGTGTTACAAGGCAAGATTTCTCAATTTTAACCGTCAAATTAGGAGGATTTATGGGCAATTACACCTCTTAATTCAAGGGATTAAATTGTGCATTCGTAACAGCCATTTTATGGCCATAAAAGCAGGAATTGAAGGACAACCTTAATGGTAGACTGTCGGACTGCCTTTCCCCTCACCTATAAATATCCAACAGTAGCCTCATATGTTTCACACACTTTCAAAGCTCCTTAGTAAGAAAAGCAGCATTCCTTGCACAAAAATTCTGCAGAAATTCTGCCAGACTTCACAGTTAAATTCTTGCTTAAGTTGAAACCCAACATCGTGCACCAGAGATTAATTCCTGCGCTTTTGGAACCACCAGATTTCAGACTTCA
>KV007752.1:52942-69570 GCA_001598015.1 Dorcoceras hygrometricum
CAAACTCTGTTCGCACTGATTTTTGCTTTCGTTATATGGGTTTACGAAATATTTCGGATTTCTGGGTTACTGTGTGTAATTAATGGCCTCGACCCCTTAGAGGACCAAACCTTAGGGACTGATCAGTAAACCATAGACACGAAGTTATTATCAGTGCCGTTCTGTTATGTTCTGTCATGATCCGTCATGTTTCGACATGCTCTGTTATGCTCCGTTATGCTCCGTTATTTTCTGTCATGCTCTGTTACGCTCTGTTCCGAATTTGTTAAATATGTATATATATTTGTTGGTTGCTCGAATGGTATCCCCCACTTGCTGAGTGTTTCCCCAAACACTCACCCTTTACTTCTCCACCCAGATAAGAATGAAGAGCAGGCAGAAGAAGAAGAACAAAAACAATTCTGGGGCTGGTGAAGATTTAGATTTTCGTTTGATTATGTATTTTTCGCTTCCGCACTCCGTTATTTAAATTTTTATTTTCCCGATGCAAAAACGTTATTACTATGGATATGTAATAGACTGGTTTGAGCTATGCTATGATGGCTTAATGTTTTACAATTTTTAAATTGTTTAATATTGCCGATGTCATGAGTCTCGGTCTCGGGGCGTGACAATTTGAATCCATATCGGGTCGGTGAATTGAAGTTATAGTTTTATCGCAAATGGTCGATACAATAGAATTGAAAAGGTATTTCGATAAAATCTAACCTTTGGATCAAGATGAAATTTGAACAGAGTATGTGAAACATGATGTAATAACTTTTGAACGGTCAAGATCATTTTTCGAGAAAATGTGAAGCCGTTTCTAAGTGATGGACAAGAGCTGCAGATTTCTCGTATGAAATCTGTACAGAATTATGGAAAAGGGGTTTAACAAAATTCTAGCCGTTGGATCGAAATGAATTTGGACACCATATTCAAGACGTAACGAAGTAACATCTGAACGGTGGAGATTGGAAACGGAGGTCGTTTGAAATCAGTTTAGGATGATAAACTGAAGCTGCAGTTTCCTCACATGTAATCTGTGCAGCATTATTACGAATTCTATTTACGGAAATATAACCGTTGGATCAGAATGAAATTTTTACCTACTCTTCAAAACATAGGGAAAAAGATTATGGACGGTGGAGATCGGATTCTAAGAAACGGAGCAATGGCAATAGGTTCGGACAGTAGGCCTTCAGATTGTTGCTGGAATGATCAAGCTTTAACCTCTTGCTTTTGAAATGGGACAGCCTCTTGCATGATTTTGAGAGGATTCTTGATGTTTGTAGAGTGCCTTTCTTCATCTTTGAGGGGTGTATATATAGGAGAGGTTGGGGAGACTTTAAGGGTCACCTCTTTATGGCCATTAAACACCCCTTTATGGTCATAATTGGACACTAATTGGCTACATAATGGCTACTTATGATGTGATTTTAATTAAGAATTCAAGACATTGATTTGGGTCTTTTAATTAGCCATAAATCCTCCTAAATCGACAGTTATAATCGTGGCATCTGACGTGTAAGCGACTGCCGAAGTTCGTGAGCAAAATCTGGATTTTCGACGTGAAGTCTGAGTTTCGTGGAGAAATCTGAATTATGAAGTTTCGTGGAGACGATGAAGTCTGCGTCGCTAAATCGCCAGCTGCTGAATTCGCGTCGCCAAATGTCCAACTGCTGAATGTTGCGTCGCTGACGTAAGCATTGGGGCCGCTTATGCGAGTACCAGTCGAGGAACCAGTCGTAGGTTTTGGCATCCTGCGACTGGGTGTGCATAGTAGCTTGCGTCTGGTGTTGAGAGACGCTGCGACTGGTTAGGCTTTGTATTCTGCGACTGGTTGGCCAGTCGTGGGTGGAGGTCAACGCGGGTCAGCGCTCCTGTGATTGCGACTGGAAGATTGATTTAGGAACCAATCGCAGAGTTGGGAGGCGACGTCGTTTGAGTTAGTTAAACGCCGCGTTTTGAGTGTTGCGACTGGGTTGTTGCGTCTGGATTATTTAGCGCCTCGCGACTGGTAGTTGCGACTGGATTGTTGCGTCTGGATTGAAATAAAAGGGCAACGACTGGTTCAATCTTCTTCAATTCATCAACACAGCTTCTGTTTCTATTCCAGTAATTCAACATCGATCTTCTGGTTTTGCACTTCATCTATTGAATTCATCTTTGTATTGCTCCTTCTTTTTCCAACATCTATTTAACCGCTGCTTTTCAATTTTGATTGCAACAACTAATTCGTCTTTGCGCAACTACTGTTCATCTTCGTTGTCGCGCAATAGTTTCTGTTTTTCTGTTCACAAAACTTCTCTTGTTCAACGCCTTCTTCCAGATTTGTCTCTACTTTATATTTCTTCCCGTAATCGATTACTGCCAGACTTCACTCCTGAACAAGTTTCTGCTGCGCAGGTTTCTCCTTTAACTGAACCAGACTTCTTCGATTTCTTCTCTTAATTCTTCAAAAATTCACGTTGGCCAACTGCTGAGTTTCGACCACCAGCTGATTTTTTTTTTTTTGGAGCTGAATTTTCGGGTTTTCACATATACACTGTAAATCTCACACAAGATTCACTCACATATACTTTGAGAGAGCTGATTAAATTAGCTGAGTGAATCAAATCAAAAGACTTCCATTGTAGTCTTTGGACAGAGACGTTAAACAAGCCTAGTTGTCTTTCGCACTAAGACGTTAAAGAAGTGTGTGTAGCCTTTCTCACTGAGACGTAAAAGAAGTGTTGTTAGTCTCACAGCTTGCGGGCTTAGTGTGCGGTGGTTGATTCTAGGAGTTCTTGCGACTGCGGGGTCGTAGGAGTGTGTTAGATAAAATTTATTAGTTTTGGTGATAACAAAATTAGGACAAGTGCTGAATTCAAAATTACTTCTGGACAATCAGCCGTTGCAATTAACAGCTTCGCATATTCAGATGCAAGTACTCGGCTATTGAACCATTATTCAGATTTTGATTCAAAGGGGTACACAATTAGTCTCTGGTTAATATTCAGCAGTTGGGTATCTACTTCAGAAGCGAGTGTATTCAGCATTTGGGTATCTACTTCAGTAGTGAGTATTTTCAGACGTTGGCTACAGTTTATTTTGACTCAGTTGTGACTATTTAGGAACTATTCAGACTATGGATTACATGAGTAAGTTAAGCGGGTGCTTGTAAAATCGTTTTAAGGGTTTCGAAAATATTTAAAAATACCAAGGAGTTCATTCAACCCCCCCCCTTCTGAACTCCTAGGCCTGTTTTTCGAGCCATATTGATCCTATCATACTGGGTGGCAGCGAGGGTCGTTGTCATCAAAGTCTTCTAGTGGATCCTTCCCGTTGCGGAAGAAGGGGAGATGTAGGAGAGTTTGCTCCAAACTTTCATAAACAAATCAACGTATTTTCTTTACAGCTTTCAGTACTTGCATTCATACGCATGACATATTTGTTAACACGCATAAAACTGTTTAAGAAAAGGCCTTCGAATTTAAGAGTGCAGTTTGAGTTATGTCGCATGATTTATATTCCTTACTTAATCTGTATCTCGGTGCACAAGTATTCAAGAACACTGAGCTATTGCAGCTCAAACAATAAATAACCAGATCGCTTGCTCGTTCAACAATCTGGTTTCAACAACCAGCTAGAACCAGGCTCTTGCACTGTGCTGGTTTAGCATCGAGCTGGTCATACATAAAAATAGTTTAGTTTCAGCATCCAGCTGGAACCTGCTTAGTGACAGTAGTCTGATTTCAGGGTCCAGCTGAATCCAGCGTCTTTCACTAGATCTGGTTATTCCCTCTAAGTGTTGGTTATTGATCAAATAACGTCCGAATACACTGACAGAGGGTAAAAATCGATCCCAAGAAGTGGTATCAGAGCAGGTTGTTCTTGAATAATGCATTTTATTTCGAAAATGTCTTTAAATGGTTTTAAAATCATGTCTGCTCTAATTATCCGAAAGTCTGTCTATGCTGCAAAATGTTTTAAAGTTTTCAAAACTCATTGCATATGGATAGGGGAAGGAGTGTCTATTGGATTGCAGATCGAATATTAGAAAGGAAAGAGCGGCAACATCTCTTCTGACGAGATGACGGATTGCGCGAGGTCTAAGGACGCCAAGATCTCTAGGGCTGGGCGAGGTTAAGCCTTAGGGAGAAATGGAAGAGATTCTGCGAATTGAATCTTCTATTGCTCCTCTAGTCCTAACCAATGAGAACTTCTGAGCAGCATAAATTTTTCAAAATCTCATGCATACATAAAGTTTTCAACAAACTGCCTCTAGTCCTAACCAATGAGAACTTCTGAGCAGCATAAATTTTTCAAAATCTCATGCATACATAAAGTTTTCAACAAACTGTCTTCCAGAGCATAATGCTTTTGTTTCGAAAATAAAATTACCCCTTGCTCTGTTGAGGGGGAGTTTCATTTTAAAATATTGAGGGGAAGACAAGATTTCAAACTCTTTTTGATTCCCACAAAAACGGGGAGAAATATTTTCAAGCATAAACATGTCTGCATATGTTTATCCAGATTTTGTGTAAATAAAAGAGGGGATATTGTTGGATCTGTTTCTACAGATCAGAATCTAAGTTTTGATTCACACAAAATATGTTACTATTTGACTAACGACTTTCGTGATATGTGCAGTGCACTTGATTAAGGAAATAGGGAGATATCCAAATGGGAATAGTGAGGGGACGCCAAAGCTGATCGAGTTGAAGATATCTCTGTTGGTACAGCAAGAGGATGCCCGAGCTGGAACAACACTGTCTTTACCAGGTCGTAGAAGACTTCAAGCTGGATCACTAGCTCGACAAAGCAAAAGAGCATTTCAAGCCCATAATCAAGCAGATTTCAAAAGCAGTGAATGAAGCGTAGAATTGTTCAAGTGCAGACCAAGTGCAGCGCACAAAGGAAGTGATTGAGTGCGGAGCTGTATACAAGAGCAGTGATCAAGTGCACGTCTGATCACCGAGCACGGCTATAATCAGTTCATCATAGGTGATCACAGTCCTTGGATAGACTGAATTAGAACTGATTAACTGTGTGCTTGCTGATGATAAGAATGAGTCTCTGAATGGACCAAGTAAACAAGCAAGCACACAATGTCTCTTGACGAGAAGAATAGAGCCAAGCTAGCAGACCAGAACAGGGAAGAGAAAACATGATCAAGGATCCTAGATGCTGGATCCTTTTGGGGAAGATGATGATGAAGTTGCTAAGGCAGGAGTCAGTGAGAGTGAACAATGTCGACTCCTATGATGACGTGAAGGCGGAGACATGAAGGAAGACTCCTGTAGCAATCAACCAGCTGGGCAGGAAACCAGCTCAAATGACCTGCTTCGCATAATGAACAAGCTGGACCGGAACAGCTCAAGAGTAGATAAGACGAGAGCAGCTCAAAGTAAAGACCACTTTGGATAGCACAACAGCAGATGTCATAAAATCTACGAGCTGGTGCAAAGAACCAAGCTGGTTAAGGTCAAACCAGATCAACAAGCAGAGCAGAGTTCAAGAGCAGAATTGGACAAAACGACAAGCAAAGCAATTTGAACACAAGACTTTATGCAGAATAATTTTCAGTGTTCAATTCGATTTGCTGTGTTGTCTTCTCAGAACAGTGCTCATATGCTAAAAACCGAAAGCCTGCAGTTGCATTTATTGACAAATGACGCAAAGTACAACAATGTCAGAAGACCTTTCAACGTCTCATACTTTGTGTCCAACGGGTAAATCTGCACGACAGGCTATAAAGCAGAGCACAAGCATCTGTTAAGATAGAGCTGATAAGAGCGAAGTCGAAACTATGTTGTGCGAACCAAAATGTAAACAACAGAAGAACGCACAACACTGAACCTGGGAAGACAATGAAAAACCAGCTCACACAGGAGCACTTCCCAGCGTGTTTGAGATTTTATCTTTGAGAGATTGTGCATACACTGTAAATCTCACACAAGATTCACTCACATATACTTTGAGAAAGCTGATTAGATTAGCTGAGGGAATCAAATCAAACGACTTCCATTTTAGTCTTTAGACAGAGATGTTAAACAAGCCTAGTTGTATTTCGCACTGAGACGTTAAAGAAGTGTGTGTAGCCTTTCTCACTGAGACGTAAAAGAAATGTTGTTAGTCTCACAGCTTTCGGGCTTAGTGTGCGGTGGTTGATTCTAGGAGTTCTTGCGGCTACGGGTCGTAGGAGTGGGTTGCAGCGAGGGTAGTTGACATCAAAGTCTTCTACTGGATCCTTCCCGTTGCGTAAGAAGGGGAGATGTAGGAGAGTTTGCTCCAAACGTCCATAAACAAATCAGCGTATTTTCTTTACAGCTTTCAGTACTTGCATTCATACGCATGACATATTTGAACACGCACAAAATTGTTTAAGAAAAGGCATTCGAATTTAAGAGTGCAGTTTGAGTTATGTCCGCATGATTTATATTCATTACTCAATCTGTATCTCGGTGCACAAGTATTCAAGAACACTGAGCTATTGCAGCTCAAGCAATAAATAACCAGATCGCTTATTCGTTCAACAATCTGGTTTCAAAAACCAGCTAGAACTAGGCTCTTGCTGCGCTGGTTTAGCGCCGAGATGGTCATACATAAAAGCAGTTTAGTTTCAGCATCCAGCTGGAACCTGCTTAGTGAGAGTAGTCTGATTTCAGGATCCAGCTGAATCCAGCGTCTTTCACTAGATCTGGTTATTCCCTCTAAGTGTTGGTTATTGATCAAATAACATCCGAATACACTGACAGAGGTTAAAAATCGATCCCAACAAATGGTTTCAGAGCAGGCTGTTCTTGAATAATGCATTTTCTTTCGAAAATGTCTTTAAATGGTTTTAAATCATGTATGATCTGATTATTCGAAAGTCTGTCTATGCTGCAAAATGTTTTAAAGTTTTCAAAACTTATTGCATATGGATAAGGGGAGGAGTGTCTATTGAATTGCAGAGAGAATTCTAGAAAGGAAAGAGTGGCAACTCTTCTGACGAGATGACGGATTGCGCGAGGTCTGTGGATGCCAAGATCTCTTGGGCTGGGCGATGCTAAGCCTTAGGGAGAAATGGAAGAGATTCTTCGAATTGAATCTTCTATTTCTCCTCTAGTCCTAACCAATGAGAACTTCTGAGCAGCATAAATTTTTCAAAATCTCATGCATACATAAAGTTTTCAACAAATTGTCTTCCCAAGCATAATGCTTTTGTTTCGAAAATAAAAATACCCCATGCTCTGTTGAGGGGGAGTTTCATTTTAAATATTGAGGGAAGAAAAGATTTCAAACTCTTTTTTATTCCCACAAAAACGGGGAGAAATATTTTCAAGCATAAACATGTCTGCATATGTTTATCCAGATTTTGTGTAAATAAAAAAGGGGGAGATTGTTGGATCTGTTTCTACAGATCAGAATCTAAGTTTTGATTCACACAAAATCTGTTATTATTTGACTAATGGCTTTCGTGATATGTGCTGTGCACTTGATTGAGGAAACAGGGAGAAATCCAAACTGGAACAGTGAGGGAACGCCCAAGCTGATCGAGTTGAAGATATCTTTGTTGATACAGCAAGGTGACGTCCGAGTTGGAACAACACTGTCTTTACCAGGTCGTAGAAGACTTCAAGCTGGATCACTAGCTTGGCAAATCAAAAGAGCAGTTCAAGCGCAGAATCAAGCAGAGTTCAAGAGGAGTGAATGAAGCGGAGAATTGTTCAAGTGCTGACCAAGTGCAGCGCACAAGGGTAGTGATTGAGTGCGGAGCCGTATACAAGAGCAGTGATCAAGTGCACATCTGATCACTGAGCACGTTTATAATCAGTTCATCATAGGGATCTCAGTCCTTGGGTAGACTGAATCAGAACTGATTAACTGTGTGCTTGCTGATGATAAGAATGAGTCTCTGAATGGACCAAGTAAACAAGCAAGAACACAATGGCTCTTGACGAGAAGAATAGAGCCGAGCTAGCTGACCAGATCAGGGAAAAGAAAACCTGACAAGGATCCTAGAAGCTGGATGCTTTTGGGGAAGATTATGATGAAGTTGCTAAGGCAGAAGTCAGTGAGAGTGAACAATGTCGACGCCTATGATTACGTGAAGGCGGAGACATGAAGGAATACTCCTGTAGCAATCAACCAGTTGGGAAGGAAACCAGTTGAGTAACCAGTTCAAATGACCTGTTTCGCAATATGAACAAGCTGGCCCAGAACATCTCAAGAGCAGATAAGAAGAGAGCATCTCGAAGTAAAGACCAGTTTGGATAGCACAACAGCAGATGTCATAAAATCTACGAGCTGGTGCAAAGAACCAAGCTGGTTAAGGTCAAACCAGATCAACAAGCAGAGCAGAGTTCAAGAGCAGAATTGGACAAAACGACAAGCAAAGCAATTTGAACAAAAGACTTTACGCTGACTAATTTTCAGTGTTCAATTCGATTTGATGTGTTGTCTTCTCAGAACAGTGCTCGCATGCTAAAAGCCGAAAGCCTGCAGTTGCATTTATTGACAAAGGAAGCAAAGTACAACAATGTCAGAAGACCTTTCAACGTCTACTACTTTGTGTCCAACGGGAAAATCTGCACGACAGGCTATAAAACAGAGCACAAGCATCTGTTGAGATAGAGCTGAGAAGAGCGAAGTAGAAACTGTGTTGTGCGAACCAAAATGTAAACAACAGAAGAACGCACAACACTGAAACTGGGAAGACAATGAAAAACCAGCTCACACAGGAGCACTTCCCAGCGTGTTTGAGATTTTATCTTTGAGAGATTGTGCATACACTGTAAATCTCACACAAGATTTGTGAGACCTGAAATGTAATAAAGATTAATTGTTGGATTAATCAAAATTTGAGGAATTCTGGGTGTTTGGAATTCTTTTTTGGAGGTTTCATTTGCATTTTCGGGTCAGAAATCACATTTAGAGCAATTCTGGAAATTTTGGAATTTTCGAGTGAGAAATCTGATTTTGTGAGAAATGTGATTTTGTGAGAAATCTGAATTGTTGGTGAAATCTGTTCGGTTTTTGTGAAATCTGTTCGGTTTTTGTGAAATATGTTCGCATTTTGAGAAATCTGGACGCTTGGTGTTGCGGCGTGTTTTGTAGCGAGAAGGATTGATACGCCGTCGTTGGTGAGGTCCGGATGTCTTGTGAGAATGAGATCTGTTGCGTTAATGTGTAGAGATCTGGCCGCAGCGTGTTCGTGGAATCTGTTAGCGCGTTTGTTGTTCGACCTTAGCAACGTGTTTTTGTGTTGTGGGTAAAACGCTGTCGTTTAGATAAGTTTCTACGGCGCTGTTTTGGTGAACGTTTGAGGGAGAGATCTATTTCGTGAGTTTAGCGTTCGAGTGACCAGATTTCAGCGATCAGCTTTTAACGCTTTGTATTTCAGATTTCACCAGCGTTTGTTATTAGCGTTCCAGACTTCACCATGGTGCTGTGCGACGTCGTTTTAGCGTTAGCGCTATTTCCAGCTTTCAACGCTTTTAGTTTTCAGATTCCTCCGTTGTTTTGGCTTTAAGAAATGTAGCGCATGCATTGGATTGCTTGTGAGATGTGTTTCTGTCGGTGCATATTTATTCAGATTTCATGCGTGTATTTATATTAGAAGTTCTGGCCTTCAATTATTCCAATAGATCCCATACTTAGCAATTTTCCTCCCAACTTTCGTTCTTCGCTCAAACCCTCGGGTACTGTTCACCTTGAGCTCCTCCGGCGAATTTCCGTCGCTCCGACCACCATTTTTCACGTTTGAGGTAGCGTTGGACTCCTCTCGAAAAGCTCTTTCATTCCATACCACTTTAGGAGGCTGTCGTTGGCTGGAACTAAAGCACGAAGTTGCAGTTTTAGTGCGTGCATTTCGTCGTTCAGGTAGCTTTTCGAATTAGCTTGGAAATCTTGTTCCTAGCCTTGTTTTAAGCTCCCTGTTAAGTTGTATTGTTGGAATTGAGTGCTGGTTTTAGTGTATAGATTCCAGCCGTGAGTTTTGTGTATGGCCGTGAGTTTGGTTAGCTTCCCTGAAATCTGTTGTGCGTGTGTTTTAGCAGGTTTCAACGAGATCTCTCGGGCTTGTTTTGTAGTTATTGTTGCACAAAATCAAGGTACGGATCTTGAGCTTGAAATTCAGCTTGGAATTTGGCATGAGATTAATGTGAGGTTGCTGGGATGTGTTCGATGTTTGTGATTTCCGTGTATTTGGTTGCTGTTGCATATTGGTTATGCTAGCTGGTTTAGGTGATTGCATTCATGCATTAATTCCCTTGAATTTCAGATCTTTCGTGCCTTGTATCGTGGCAGTTTGTGCCTTGTGTATTGTGCTGTTGTTTTCTTACCAGGATGCGAGGGCGAGCGCGATACCGCACTCTCATCTCCCTGCTGGGATCTGTTAGCCACCATGCGCCGAGTGGTTAACTACCACAGTTAATGGGCGAGGCAACGACAGGTTGAGTTGTTTGATGCATCTGGTAGTTAATGGGCGAGGCAACGACAGGTTGAGTTGTTTGATGCATCTGGTATTCGGGTGTAGTGTCAAGGCGAGTGGCTCATTACCACACTTTGAACACACCTTGTGGCCACCGTTTGTTGCAGATTCTATGGAGCTATGTTTGAGTTCCTTGGCTCCCTCTCCGGTTGTAGCCTTCAGCGTTCGTTCTGTGTCTCATGCATAGCATCTGCATTTTATCTTATGATTTTGTTTAGCTGTTTCAGTTGCTCTCCGTACTGGGGTTTGACCCCATGTCCCTCTGGGGCTTGGTTGTTTTCCTTGCCTGTTGTGTTGTTCAGGTTTTCCAGGTTATTCAGCTGGTCGTGGTGCTGACCCAGCTAGAGCTGCCCCAGGAGGTGGTTAGAGTATCCCAGTAGCGTATAACTTATTTATATATATCAGTACAGTTAGCCAGGGGATGCCCTGTGCTCTTGTTGTATTTTGTTGTACTCGGTTGTGGTTGTTACCAGGTATCTGTTACATGTTTATGCTGTTTTGTTTGTCGTGGGCTTGTAGCCTTTGTTTGTTTGGTTGGTTTTGTAAACTGGGATATCTATTTTGAGTATGGTTTTATTTTAAATTATATTATTTTAAACCGTCAGGCCAAAAGCAAAAAAATTTTACCCGCTTTTTAGTAGCTTCCGCTTGTGTTTGTGTGATTTTACTCTGTTGTTAGCACGAGGCCTGACATTTTTGGTATCAGAGCTTAAGCTGGGATAAGCTCGATTTCTTTGATCACACTTGAGTCTAGGCATAGTGTCGTGTGTTGCATGTGCTTGATTTATGTGATTTACGTGCTGCTTATTGTTGTGATATCTATGCTGTATCTGTTCTCTGCCTTATCTTGTTTAGTGCCTTCGTAGATGCCGCCTAGACGTAGATCTAGAGGTACGGGGCAGTTTCAGGAGTCAGATGGATAGAATGATGATCGGCGTAGTGCTCCTAGTCGTACTCGTACTAGACATGATGAGGAGGAGGAAGTTGGTGATTTGCCTACCCCTGTGGAGAGGATGGACGTTGTGATAGCGAGATTTCTGAGGATGAACCCTCAGGTCTTCAATGGCTACGAGTCAAGCGAGGATGCAGATTCGTGGCTTAGGAACATCACTGGATTTTCGATCGTGTCCAGTATGACAACGAGCTTCGGTTGAGTTTTGTGACCCTCCAGTTGAGGAAGGGTGTAGAGCACGTGGTGGCGAGGTGCTTTTAGTACTTTGTTGGAGAGGCGTTGAGATTACTTGGGACAGTTTTTGCGAGCTTTTAAGGCAAGAGTATGTTCCTGAGTCTATGTGAATGCCCGTGAGCGGAATTTGTTCATCTGGAGCAGGGCTCGATGTCTGTCCGTGAGTACGCTCGGAAGTTTTTTTCTTTGTTGGCGTACGTTCCACATGTTTCTGGCCGGGAGAGGGCCAAGAGGACCAGATTCTTGGAGGGTTTAAATGGGAAACTGTGATGGTGCTGACAAGCAAACCCAAGACTTATGCTGAAGCAGTTGATAATGTTATTGATATTGAGGAGGGTTTGAGGAGTCGTCGTGATTGTAAGCAGTTGGTAGCGCAGGGTGGTCGTCCTGCTGGTCAGGGAGCACAGTCTTTGCTGTCCTCCCAGTCAGCCCATCAGCCCCAGCAGCAGCAGCCGTAGGTGGCACAGCAGTCTGGCCGTCAGAGGCTTCGACCTAGTGGTCAATAGTTCAAGAAGAAGTCTGGTTCTAGTTCGTCTGGTTCAGGTAGCTCGAGTAGCAGTGGTTCTCGGGCTGAGTTCTATGGTTATCGTGGTGGCAAGCATCCTTCGACCCAGTGTGTCGGTGTTCAGGGCTCTTGCAATCTTTGCGGTCAGTATGGGCATTTTGCTAGGGTGTATCCGTCAGCTGGATCGCAGCCAGCCGCAGCCCCGTCTCAGGGTCGTGGAGGATAGTCTAGGGGTCGTTCCCCTCAGTTTCAGTAGCCCAAGATTGGTGAGACTCCGTTCAGGCCGTTCCAGCATCCTGGTCCGTCGTGATTCGGACAGTCGTCTCAGCCGTTCTATTCTGGACCTCAGCATGCTCAGGCCAACGTCATGATTAGGGAGCAGGAAGAGGAGACACCGAGCAGGGTGATTGGAGGTACATGTTTTGTTTTTGATTTTCCTGCGCATGTGTTGTTTGACACCGGTGCATCGCATTCTTTTATCTCTGATTCTTTTGTCATTGAGCATGATTTGCATACCATTTCTTTGTGAGATGTCGTGTCTGTTTCTACCCCTGGCGGTGTGAGCCTGTTTTCCCAGGAGGTTTTGTTAGATGGCGTTTTGAGATTTGGGGAGCATGTGTTGGTGGAAAATTTGATTCATCTGATGTTGTGGGATTTCGACTGTATTGTTGGGATGGACGTATTGTCCAACTATAGGGCCTCCGTGGATTGCTTCTGTGAGACCTGAAATTGTGTTTAAGATTAATGGTGAGAATTAATCGGTGTTTTGAGATTCTTGATGGTTTAAGATCTCTGTTAAATATTTGAGTAGTAATTTCGGGTCAAATTCCTCACTTAGAACAATTCTGGAGGTTTTCGTATTTTTGAAGTTTGGGGAGATATCTGTCAGCAGACATGGTGACGTCATGTTTTCTGTTGTTGTGCGTTGGCGTAGTAATTGCTGACGTAAGCTTAGCTGGTGGAAGAATTCGCTAAGTGTTTGGTGAAGTCTGCCAGCAGATAACATAAGGAATCAGTCGTTGGGTAGTTAGCGTGTTTTTGTGTTGAGCGCTATACGGCATCGTTTTCAGGAGCTAGTGACGTAAGCATATCTGTTTGATTTTGATCAGCAGGCGTCAACGTTAGTCAACGTCACTGTAGCTTGCGACTGGTGGTGCGTTACTGTAGCTTGCGTCTGGATAACCAGATGTGGCAGAAAGTATTACGTAAGCTATGCGACGCCGTTTTAATTAGTTGCCACGCTGCGTTTTAGATGTCGTGACTGGTACCAGCTTTTGGAAGGTTTCACGCGAGAGAAACCAGCCGATGGTTTTAGGCGACCATCTGGTGACAGATTTGATGATGTAAGCGGTGCGACGTCGTTTTGTTAAGTCGCTGCGACATAGTTTTGATTAGCGTGTTTGAGAATTCAGCAGTTGGTTCTTTGCATCTGCTGGTTTGTTGGTACCTGCTGGTTATGTCGGTGGATATTTTAAAACAGATTTCAGCAGCTACGGGATTTATTTATAGGAAGACTTGGTCTTCAATTGAGATACCAGATCCCATACTTAGAATATTTTCCCCGACATTCGCTCTCTGTTTCTCGAACCCTAGAGCACTGTTCACCGTGAGCTTTTCCGGTGAATTCCCGTCGTTGCTGGCCGTTGTTTGGTTCGTGCGAGGTAGCGTTGGACTCCTCTCGAGAAGCTCTTCCATATTATACCATTCTTGGAGGCTGTTGTTAGCTAGAGCAAGATCATGAAGTTGCTGCCTTCGGTCGTGTGTTGTGTCGTTGAGGTGGAACTTCGAATTGTTGATGAGATCTTAGTATTAGCCTTTGTTTAAGCCTCCTGTTTAGTTGTATGAGTTGAGTTGTTGCTGGTTGAGCGTGGCTCCCAGCCGTGGGCTTCTGATAGCATCCCTGAGAATTATGCTTCATTGTTTAGCAGGTTATTAACCGGATTTCTCGGGATTTCTTTGTGGTAATTGTTGATCAGAATTGAGGTATGGATTTGAGCTTAGAAACCAGCGTGTTTCTGGCTTGGATGAATTGTAGTTGCTGGTGTATGGAATGGCCGTGCCTGATTGTTGTCCTGGTTGAGGACTGTGTATGCTATTGTGTTTTATTGCTGTGTTGCATATGTTTATATGCTTGTATTCCAGCTTGTTGCATACACGCATGACATTCCATTTCAGTTGTTGTAGCCTTTGTTCGTTGTTGTTGTTCTGTTTTCTTACCAGGATGCGAGAACGAGCGGTGATTCCGCACTCTCATTTCCCCTATGCGCCGAGTGGCTAGCTACCACAGTTCATAGGTTGGGTTGTTGATGCATCTGGTAAGGGTGGGCGAGTAGGGGTGAGTGGGTAGCACCCACATGTCCTACACTCACCGTGGCCACATGTTCTGTTGCAGATTTCCGTTGAGCTGTGCATTGAGTTCTTTGGCTCCCTTCCTTGGTTGTAGCCTTCGGCTGTTGTCCCATATTCTCATGAATAGCATCTGCATTTTATTCATGCTGTTTACTGGTGTTTATAGTTGCTCTCCGTACTGGGGTTTGACCCCATGTCCCTCTGGGGCTTGGTTGTTTTCCTTGTTGTGTTGTTTTCAGGAAACCCAGGTTTTACAGCTGGTCGTGGTTTTGGTCCAGCTGGTGGTGCCCCAGGAGGTGGTTAGAGTATCCCAGTGGCGTATAGCATATTTATATGTATCGGTCCAGTTAGTCGGGGAGATGCCCTGTGCTTCTTTGGTGTATTTGACTGTTTGAGTCTGATACTTGTTTTATGCTATACTGTTATTGTAGTGGTGAATTTAGTAAACTGGGATTCTACTTTGAGTATCGCGCTATTTTAAATTATATTGTTTTAAACTCGTTAGGCCAAAAGAGAAAATTTTACCCGATTTTTGTTAGCTTCCGCATGTGTTTTGGTGTTTTTACTCTTATTTAGAGCACGAGGCCCTTTGGCTCCCTTCCTTGGTTGTAGCCTTCGGCTGTTGCCCCTCATTTCATGCATAGCATCTGCATTTTATTCTTGCTGTTTACTGCTATTTTATAGTTGCTCTCCGTACTGGGGTTTGACCCCATGTCCCTCTGGGGCTTGGTTGTTTTCCTTGTTGTGTTGTTTTCAGGAAACCCAGGTTTTACAGCTGGTCGTGGTTTTGGTCCAGCTGGTGGTGCCCCAGGAGGTGGTTAGAGTATCCCAGTGGCGTATAGCATATTTATATGTATCGGTCCAGTTAGTCGGGGAGATGCCCTGTGCTTCTTTGGTGTATTTGACTGTTTGAGTCTGATACTTGTTTTATGCTATACTGTTATTGTAGTGGTGAATTTAGTAAACTGGGATTCTACTTTGAGTATCGCGCTATTTTAAATTATATTGTTTTAAACTCGTTAGGCCAAAAGAGAAAATTTTACCCGATTTTTGTTAGCTTCCGCATGTGTTTTGGTGTTTTTACTCTATTTAGAGCACGAGGCCTGACATTTTTGGTATCAGAGCTTAAGCTGGGATAAGCTCAATTTCCTTGATCACACTTGAGTCTAGGCACAGTGTGTGTGTTGCATGTGCTTGACTATGTGATTATGTGCTGCATCTTGTTGTGCTATCTATGCTGTATCTGTTCTGTTTTGCTTGATCCTGCTGAGTGTTTTCGTAGATGCCGCCTAGATGTCGTGGTAGAGGTAGGGGGCAGTTTGAGGATCAGCAGGACAGAATGAGGATCGGCGTAGCGCTCCTAGCCGTTCTCGTAGTAGGCACGAGGAGGAGGAGGAAGTTGGTGACTTGCCCCCCCCCAGTGGAGCGGATGGATGTTGTTATAGCCCGGTTTCAGCGGATGAACCCTCCAGTATTTAATGGTGACGAGTCCAGTGAGGATGCAGACTCGTGGCTCCGGAATATCATTGGTCTTTTTGATCGGGTGCAGTATGATCATGATCTTCGGCTGAGTTTAGTGACCCTCTTGCTCAGGAAGGCAGCGGAGCGCTGGTGGCGAGGCGCTTCGAGTACCTTGTTAGAGACCGGTGTTGGGATCTCTTGGGACAGTTTTTGTGAGACCTTCCGGCAGGAGTATGTGCCCGAGTCTTATGTGAACGCCCGGGAGCGGGAGGTCGACCATCTGGAGCAGGGTTCCATGACTGTTTGGGAGTATGCTAGGAAGTTTTCTTCTCTCTTGGCGTACGTTCCCCATGTTTCTGGCCGGGAGAGGGCCAAACGGACTCGATTTCTTGAGGGCTTGAACGAAGAGTTGTATCAGATGGTGTTGACCAGTAAACCGAAGATCTATGCGGAAGCAGTTGACACTGCTATTGATATTGAGAAGGGTTTGCAGAGTCGTCGTGCTCGCAGGCAGCAGGCGGTGTAGGTTAGTCGTCCTACTATTCAAGGAGCGCAGTCTTCTCAGTCCTCCCATTCAGCCCATCAGCCCCAGCAGCAGCAGGTGGCTCAGCAGTCTGGCCGTCAGAGGTTTCGACCCCGAGGTCAGCAGTTCAAGAAGAAGTCGGGTTCTGGCTCTTCTGGTTCAG
>KV007753.1:12629-25842 GCA_001598015.1 Dorcoceras hygrometricum
TTGTATTCATTGTTTCATTCTAGATTGAGTCACAAAGGCCGTTTGAGAAAAATATTATTCCCTTGAATTCAGCAGCTGTGACTGCTTTGTTGTTGGTGTTGCTAGGAGTTCACCTTGAGAGAGGCTCGGTGATTGGGTGTTTGCAGAAGGCCTGTAACCATCAAATGTTCTAGTGGAACCTTCCTGAAAAGGAACAAGGGGAGACATAGGATATTGATATCCGAACTTCCATAAACAAACTCAGCAGCTGCGACTGCTTTGTTGTTGGTGTTGCTAGGAGTTCACCTTGAGCGAGGCTCGGTGATTGGGTGTTTGCAGAAGGCCTGTAACCATCAAATGTTCTAGTGGAACCTTCCTGAAAAGGAAGAAGGGGAGACGTAGGATATTGATATCCGAACTTCCATAAACAAACTCTCGACCCTTAAACTTTTACATTATTGCATTTACTTATTTCTTTAACTGTTCACAAATTAATCGACTTCTTTCCGCACTTTTTGTTAGTTGAGAAATTTGATATAAACTGAGATACTTAAATATGGTAACTCGGATTTAAGTTAAGCGGGTGCTTGTAAAACTGTTTTTAAAAGGTTTCGAAGATTTTAAAATACCAAGAGTTCATTCACCCCTCCCCCCCCTTCTGAACTCTTGCAACTGTTTTTCGAACCACATTGATCCTATCAAGATTGCTTAACATAACAGTTTAAAGGAAGTCATTCATCATAAGCTTTTCTTAAACTTTCTTTCGTAAACTTGGAAATGGGGAAGATGACCCAGATCCCTTTCATTATATTTCTTGTGATTTATGGATTATAAGCTCTCCTTAGGTCTCACTGCACTTGATCAAATGACTACTGATATCAGTTACTATATGGCGAAACTCGCCCAATATGAAGGGTCAACCAACACGCTCGACTGCTGCTCACCCTTCCCATATGGATCGTCTGTTATCTTTGCCATAAATAATAAAATCTAAACATTTTCTTCCTTTAAACAACATCTGGGTGAAAATCAGATCTTGTCATCGGGGTTCACTTCATTTTTAGAACTCAAATTTCTATAAATTAACATTTTCCTCACTGATCATTTAGCTGATTAGAGAAATCAGACGTTGGAAAGAAACAACAGACTTTGGTTTTGTCAAACAGATGTCAACGGAATATCGGTTGAACAGTGAACAGCTGACTCTAAGGAAATATCATATGAACAGTAAATAGCTGACGCTAAGGAAATATCATATGAACAGTAAACAGCTGGCGCTAAGGAAATATCATATGAACAGTAAACAGCTGACTCTAAGGAAATATCATATGAACAGTAAACAGCTGACGCTAGGGAAATATCATATGAACAGTAAACAGCTGACGCTAGGGAAATATCATATGAACAGTAAACAGCTGACGCTAGGGAAATATCATATGAACAGTAAACAGCTGACGCTAGGGAAATATCATATGAACAGTAAACAGCTGACGCTAGGGAAATATCATATGAACAGTAAACAGCTGACGCTAGGGAAATATCATATGAACAGTAAACAGCTGGCGCTAAGGAAATATCATATGAACAGTAAACAACTGATGCTAAGGAAATATCATATGAACAGTAAATAGCTGACGCTAAGGAAATATCATATGAACAGTAAACAGCTGACACTAAGGAAATCAGCTTTTGGTAGTTGACCGTAGTCAACTCAGCTATAAGATGATCAATAATGATGGACTGACTGAAGCAACTTGCGGCTGATCATAACACTTAGAATTTATTCAACACAAAGGAAACAGCTGAAATGGAACAACTGGTTTAAAGATGAAATTCAGACGTTGGAGAAATTCGACATCTGACTGTAACTCGATGTTGCAACATCAAAACGACGGCTGCGCTATCAGCTGTTGCCTATCAAACCAGACTTAACTTATGATTCAATTAGCAACTCCGATTACATAGCGTCAAATTCTGATGTTACCATTCACCAAAAGAAGAAGAACTTCGAAATTTTACGATGAACTGGAACTGGAATGCTCAGTGGTTCAAAAATCAATCTCAACAACTTCATAAAATACATTTTGAGTTTCAAACATAAACCCACTGTGAACCCGAACATTAAACATATTCCAAATCAGCAGAAACATGAACAATGGCTGAATTTGAACATAACTCAGGCAAGCAATCACAAAGCTGGAAGAGAACAATACATATGCTTTCATGGCGTAGCAAAAATCAGATTACTTGCCTTAACACAGGAGAAACACGAAACACAGCAGGTCTTAGCAGCAAGTCTCCTCAAGCACCGCAGCGAGTTTCCTATGGTTTCTTTGATGAAAAATGAAGATTTTCTTGCAAAATGATGAACTTATAGTCCACACGTACCATAGGCATGGGAGTCTGACTTGTAACAGGGGAAAAACACTCGAGTAGGCATGGTGTTCCACACCTACTTCTCAAAATTTGTTAAAAGTCCCCTATCACTATTTGAATTTGTCAAAGAAATTACTCTCATTTAAAAAGAACCATTCTCCCATCCGAAAAATCATTTTATTTTCGACTTCTAAATTACACAGCTGGTGCTCGGGTAACAGCTGACCAGACCTCTGCACCGTGTTCTGTTAGAGTAGATGCCCAACTAGCCAACTTGTGGCGTGGGGGTTTTATAGACTCTTGTATGAAACGATCTTTATATATAATATTCGCATTTGTTTATGACGTTCTTTATTTTCATTATGATTATAATGTTAACAATTGTGTTGGATAAAGACCTAGAATGCACCATAGTGTATGTTAGATGTGATAGTGGGTATCACGGCTATCATGAAACACATCTAATAGTCACTGTGTATTCTGAAATCGTTCCTAGTCGATTGGGCCGTCAAAATGAGGATAAGGCCGCCCGAGCTTGAGAATAGCATCTGCGATGCGAAGTACCATGTTTCATTGGTAGGGAACATTGTGATGTTCTGAGCATGCAGATGGATAGTGACCTAGTGATCTATCGAACTACCCTTGTTCGGAATTTCCAAGTGGTTACCATTTGTCGAGTGGATAAGTCCGAGGTCTTGGTTGTACTGATTAGTCCTCACGACTCGAAACGTCATTGAGACTCTACATGATAGGCGTCTCACTTTTACCCGTTTGCCGACTCACTTGGGGTCATTAGACGGCGGGATTGGGTGAGATCCCGATGCATGTAGGAGTCGATGCTTCGTTGTCGAGGATTCACCGCTCGCTCTCATGCGTGGATATCCTATGCTATCTGAGTGGATAATAGTGTATAAATCTCTGGCCAGAGTACTAGAAGTATTTAGGTAAATGGGTTTACCTAGTAACACTCGCGATGTCACTATTCGATCTCCAAGATGTATGCATAGCTATCGGATCTCTAGCGACTCTCGATTTACCAATGGTCGTTGATCTGATCGGGATATATATGATGAAAGGACCGTACTGTACGCTAACCACGACCAACTGGTTCTTGCAGGCACTATCAGTGATACCTAGGGGATCATGGGGCGATGTTTCTAGGCGCTTTACCATGATCCGTTGGGCAAGTCCGAAAATATGTTTTCTGATTCACAATGAGTTGTGAGCCCACGGCTAGCTGTATCCCTGAACCATTGAGGGTCACACAAGTACTGGATTCATGATTCCCGCACGGAAACTGAGCTCAATGTGTTGAGCACTTGAGGAGGATTTTAGGGAGTGCGACTTCCTAAAAGTCAACAGGGGTCAAATTGCGATTTCCCACTGTTGAGGGGCAAAACTGTCATTTTGGACTAGGTATCTGAAAAATTGTTTTTCGCATCATGACGTTCAGTTTTGGAAACTAAGTCGATCGGTCCGATCTGATCGTCGATCGGAGTTATGATGAAACCGTGGTGAATTAAACGAGCCTAATGTTCATATGGACCTGGGTTTGACCCAAGTCCATTGGGCCGGTTCAAGCCCATCTACTATCTTTATTTAATGAAGATGGATTAGGGATTTGATGACAATGGCATTACACAAAATAACCTAGCCTCCACCACAACTCTCAGCCGCCCCCTCCATAAGCCTCACGGCCACGCGCCGCCGTTGGCTCCTCCACGCGCCGCCCCCTCTTGCCGGACTTGTTCCGGCCACCGCGACGAGGAGTTTCCGTCCGTGCTGAATCCATCAAGTCTTCTAGTACAGATTGATGGAGTAAGATTGAATCCGGTCGTGGACCTGATTGGAGGATCTACCGCCGCCTACAGTTTGAAGTGCCGGTTTCCTCGTGAAACTGGTCGGAGCCAGGCGCCTAGACGCCAGCAAGGTAACTATCTACGAACACCCTATGAATGTTTGTAGATTTTATTGAATGTATTGAACACTTTCCGGGCAATTTTTGTTTTTCCGCTGTGCCCCGGGAAGTGGGATCCGGATCCGCCACCGTATTCCTACATGTTCAACATCTGAAAATAAGAAATCAGCTAGCAATTAAACGGTTAAGCTGAAATTCGAAATTAGAAATGGGTCCTTGAATTAAAAGGACTAAGAATTGTGGTCCTATGGATTTTGGGGCGTTACAGCTTCGCTTTGGAAGGAGCTGCTTTCCCCTTCAATGTTCGCTTCTTCTTCACCACCTGCTCTTCAATGGCAACAGCAGGCCTCTTTTTGGACACTACCCTTTTACGGGTGTTTTCTTCACCCGAGATTTTCCTGCAAAGCCCTCCACATTTTCAACAGCAATCTTGTCGTTGATGGCAATATATCTCCCAAAGGTTTTGGCAGTCAAAATTTTCAGAGGAGGGAACTCCTCAGACTCTCCCAACTCCAAATCTGGTATATTTTTCAACAGAATACAGATATGGACAGCGTATCCTCTAGCTTGCCTCGTCTCTTGAGTCACCATATCCTTGAAATTTTAAAGAGCAATCTTCCCCAGTTTACAGACACACCCCCAAAAATAGCAGTCATCAAAAGAAACCGTTCATGAGTCACGACATCAAAAGAACCCGCTTTCACTGTAATGCAATTTGCCACGATATCACTTAGAAGCCTGTACTCAATCTTTAATTCCCGCTTCTTGTAGGAAGTAGTAAGCTGCTCACCGGTAAATGAGAACTCAGTTCTAGCATCAAAAATCAAGTCCTTCGGTACCTCATTGATATCTATCAATCCTTCCACCGGCAGTTGAAAAGTTCGGGCAAAAATTTCTTCAGAGATTTCCACCAGCTTCCCTTGAACTGAACCTGGTTGGTGTTGCTAACAAGTGAAGATGCCATTTCTGGTAGAGTAACGAACGAGAGAATTCTTGAAATAAGAGTAATCTACAAACAGAACACACAGAGAGCAAAGCGCAAGAGAGCTAGAGAGAAATATTGCAAGGTAAAGAAAATGAGAAAGGAAACGCCGTAAATAGCTATGGAATGCAAAAGGTACTAGATATTGAAATGTGGATGTGACGTTTCGCATGATGGAAACCACGTGTCAATCATCCGACAACGCGATCAATTTTGAAAATGATTTTGAAAAGATTTTGACAAAATCTCGAAATAATTTTAAAGGTATTTTAAAAGGATTTTGAATTTTGACCGTGAGGGTAAAAATGTAAAAGATAATTGGCGCCAAATGCTCAACACGTCACAACCTTAAGATCTGTTTACTGTATCAGCAGGGGTGTTGCAAGATCTGATTCTGGATAAGTATCAACTATGTATATGTGACATCTGAGTGTATCCAGATCTCACAGGTACTAGATATTGAAATGTGGATGTGACGTTTCGCATGATGGAAACCACGTGTCAATCATCCGACAACGCGATTCAATTTTGAAAATGATTTTGTAAAAGATTTTGACAAAATACTCGAAATAATTTTAAAGGTATTTTAAAAGGATTTTGAATTTTGACCGTGAGGGTAAAAATGTAAAAGATAATTGGCGCCAAATGCTCAACACGTCACAACCTTAAGATCTGTTTACTGTATCAGCAGGGGTGTTGCAAGATCTGATTCTGGATAAGTATCAACTATGTATATGTGACATCTGAGTGTATCCAGATCTCACATATTCAGTTGACTCAGCACTTATTACTTCAGATCTCTCGTTCCCCCTAAGGCTGAGATCTCCCAAGTCTGATATTTTTTCAAACCTGAATTCCACGATGTTCTCCCTGAACAGTAGACTCAGATTTGACAAAACCAGAAGCTGTTCAACCTGAAAGTTGTTAGCACAAAGACAATTAAGGCAGTTCTAAGAGACCAAATAGATTTCTAAAATAAGAAAACTTAGCGTCAGGTAGGGGCTTTGTGAAGATATCAGCAACTTGCTGCTCAGTCGACACATACTCCAGCTTGACGTCTTTCTTTAGCACATGGTCCCTTATAAAGTGATGCTTGATGTCTATATGCTTTGTTCTTGAATGCAGCACAGGGTTTTGAGTGATAGCAATAGCACTGGTGTTGTCACAGAGAATAGGCGCTTCAGAAGCATCAATGCCATAGTCCTTAAGCTGGTGTTGAATCCATAAGATCTGAGCACAACAGCTTCCTGCTGCTAGGTACTCTGCTTCAGCAGTGGATGTTGCAATAGATGTATGCTTCTTACTGAACCAGGAAATCAGTCGATCTCCTAAGAATTTACAAGTACCACTTGTGCTTTTACGATCAATCCTACATCCTGCGTAATCTGCATCACCATAACCGATTAGTTGAAATCCTGAGTCTTTGGGATACCAAAGACCCACATTGGAATTTTCTTTCAAATATTTTAAAATCCTTTTCATGGCTATGTAATGTGATTGTTTAGGCTCTGCATGAAATCTAGCACACATAAAGACAGCAAACATGATGTCTGGTCTGCTAGCAGCTAAGTATAGCAAAGAGCCGATTATACCGCGATAAAGAAATACCTCAATGGCAGTACCAGCTTCGTCTTTGTCCAGTTTGATTGGTGAGCTCATTGGGGTCGCAGCTGCTGAACAATTGTCCATGCCAAATTTCTTCAGCAGTTCTTTCGTATATTTAGCTTGGTTAATGAAGATTCCATTTTCCAGCCATCGAACTTGTAAACCTAGAAAGAACGTTAGCTCACCCATCATGCTCATCTCAAATTTATCCTGCATTAGCTTAGAAAACTTCTGGCACAATTTGGGTTAGTTGACCCAAAGATAATGTCATCAACATATATCTGTACTAATAAGACATGATCAGCTTTAACAAATTTGAATAAAGTCTTATCCACTGTGCCTATAGTGAAATAATGCTCGATTAAGAATTTGGACAGTGTATCATACCAAGCTCTGGGTGCTTGCTTCAACCCATACAGAGCTTTATCCAATTTATAAACTTGGTTTGGATATGTATGATCTACGAAGCCAGGAGGTTGTGCAGCATACACTTCCTCTGTTAGAATGCCATTAAGAAATGCACTCTTAACATCCATTTGAAATACTTTAAAATCTTTGAATGCAGCGTATGCTAAGAACATGCGTATAGCTTCTAATCTAGCTACTGGTGCAAAGGTTTCATCAAAATCTATTCCTTCCATTTGCCTAAATCCCTGAGCTACCAGTCTAGCTTTATTTCTCGTTACTATTCCATCTTCATTCAGTTTGTTCCTAAAAACCCATCGTGTTCCTATAACTGAATGATCTGAAGGTCTAGGTACAAGTTGCCATACGTTACTTCTCTTAAACTGATTTAATTCCTCCCGCATTGCTTCTACCCAGCTTGGGTCTGCTAAGACTTCATCTATTTGTTTAGGTTCTATATGAGAGATGAAAGCTGAATCAAAATGATCATGCAATAGCTGACTTCGTGTGCGAAAGGGAGATTCGATGTTACCTATGACCTGCTCAGGTGGATGATTTCTATTCCACCGAAGATCAAGTCCAATTGGGTTTTCTTCCTGTTCTTCTTGAATGTCTTGCTGGATAGCCACATCTGGATTATCTGTCACTAATTGATGGTTCGCGTTCACATCTTGTGCCTCAGATGTTGGTCTAGATACCAGTTGATATGAAGTACTCGCAAATGGTGTTTCAGATGTTGGTCTATGTATGGCAAGATCTGTTTGTGCAAGATCTGTTTGGATATCTTGTGCATTTGTTGCTTCAGCTCCAGCAGCAGGCACACTTGGAGAGATCTGATCCTGTGTTGAGTCAACGTTAGTAAAATTGATGACTACTGGATTTGGATTACCTGTCAGATCTTGTTGAGCATTGTTATGCGGTGTGTCCAGTGTTGGTTCCATCTCTGCTGAATGTCTTTGTTGTGCCACGTCATCATCTGAGTCATCAATGCTGGATGATTCTAGACGTGTACATAAATCGTTAAGGCTCGCAGCTGAGTTGGATCTAAAACTTGTCTCATCAAAGACAACTTGTGCTGACTCTTGAACAATTAGACTTCTATTTTTGAATACTCGATAAGCCTTGCTCACTGCTGAATAACGTAGGAAGATACCTGCATCAGATTTTGCATCAAAAGCTGTTAGGTGCTTTTTGCCATTATTATGAATGAAACATCTGCACCCAAACACCCTGAGATATGAAATATCAGGTTTCTTGTCACTCCAAATCTCATATGGGGTTTTACCGTGCAACTTATTAATCATAGATTTGTTCTGAGTGTAGCAAGCTGTGTTAACTGCTTCTGCCCAGAATTTTTGTGAAATACCAGAATAAGAAATCATAGATCTAGTAGCTTTTTTCAAAGTACGATTTCTCCTCTCAGCAAGCCCATTCTGCTGAGGAGTTCTAGCTGCTGAAAGCTCATGCTTTATCCCAATGTCTTCTAGATAAGAAGTTAACTTATGATTTAAAAATTCAGTACCACGATCACTTCTTATCCTGTTGACTGTACAAGATCTGTCATTTTGCAAACGTTTTAAAAGGCGTATCAGCTGGTCAGCGGTATCAGATTTTGCTTTTAAAAACAACACCCAAGTAAATTTTGTAAAATCATCAATAACAACTAGGGTGTAGTTCGTTCCCCCTAAGATTGTTACGGGAATAGGACCAAAGAGATCCATATGTAAAAGCTCTAAGCTTCGGGAAGAACGTTTACCGCCTTTCTTTTTAAAAGTGGATTTGATTTGTTTACCAAGCTGACATGCGGCACAGATCTTGTCCTTTGAAAAATTGATTTTGGGCAGACCAGAAACCATTTCATGCTGACTCAAATGAGAAAGAGTTTTAAAGTTTAGATGGTTCATTCGCTGATGCCACAACCAGCTCTTGGAAGAGTTGGCTGCTAAGAAAATTTGTTCAGATCCCATTGGTTCTGACCAATTGATAATGTAGGTATTCCCCGACCTTTTACCTACCAATACAGTCAGTCCTTCTGGACTCTGAACTGTGCATGTGTGTTGTTGAAAATTAACTATGTAACCCTTGTCACATAGCTGACTAATGCTAATCAAATTATAACACAAGTTATCAACAACTAAGACATATGATATAGAAATGTTACCGTTGATAAGCTTACCCTTACCCACAGTGTTACAATGAGCATTGTCACCAAAGACTATTTTTGCTCCTCTATGAGGTGTCACATCTGTTAGCAGCTTTGGGTTTCCAGTCATATGTCTTGCACAACCGCTGTCCAGGTACCATATGGTTGATCATCAGTAGCTTTGTACCTGTTGTCCTGCAATCACACAAACAGATTTTGGTACCCAATTTTACTTGGGTCCAGATAGGATTACCCCTTTCGGGACCCATACTTGAATGACTTTGACAGCATTCCCAGTATGATAGTCCATAAGGGTCTGTGCTGAAATATTGTGAGGTTTGTTGAGCTTTGGTTTGGTATTTTGACCACTTAGATCTCTACGGGCCTAACCTTTTTCCATTCAGACTTAACCTTCTTAGAGCCACGTCTTTGTTGGTTCTGAACAAATGACTTGGATCCAGCTTTTGCCTTTTCCTTGTCAAGTCTGTTCTTTAGCCAACCAGACTTAGGACTCTCGGGTCTATCATAGCCAGTACCAGCTTTTCCTTTCTTATTCAATAGCTCCGAGATCTGGTCATCATACCGTACCGACTCGCATGGATCATGTATCACACTAGCTTTGACAAAGCTCATCTTTTTGAACTTGTCATGTGCTAGATTTGATTGAGTACAAGTCTCTCCAGAGCTGCTTTCACTAGTATTGAAACCTAAGCCAGTTCTATCATTCGCTGGCTTCTGAATCTCACACAGCTTGTCTATAGAGATAGAAGACTGGGTCCAGGAGCTCATTATCGAATTTAATTTTTCAATTTCAGACTCAAGCTCACAGGACTTTGATCTCAACAATTCATTCTCAGCCTTCAGCTTACTCAACTCGATTTTTAAACGGTCAGCTTCACCAAGTTGAACAGTACTTGGCTCAACTGAACTATTTTTCAAATCAATGTTTTCAGCCTTAACTTCCTCGAATGTGTGAGAAAGCTTACGGTACTCTTGGACCATATCATTTAGTGCACTGATTAGGTCCTCTCGTGTAAATTCAACATTAGAGAAATCGAATACCTCGTCTTCTGAGGATTGGTTAGCCATGAGGCAGTGAACTTCCTCCTGTTCACTATCGCTTGAAAAAGAACTGCTTGATGAGGAATCAGAATCTGAGTCCGCCCAGTTTTTGGTGCTTTCTTCTGCAACCAGTACTTTTCTATCATACTTTCTGTTGGGCTTCTTGTCAGATCTTGTCCTCATCCTCCTATCCTTGGATCTATCCTTGGATCTCTCTTTGGTTTGATCATCTTTATTTTCATCTCTCTTGAATCTGTCTTCTTTCTTGGGCCTGTTGCAATCAGCAGCAAAATGTCCTGGACGGCCATAATTAAAACATTTCATATCAGCACTAATTTTGTCAGATTTATGAACATTATTATAAGAAGCAGAAGGGTTGTAGGATCTTCTCAAGTATTTCCCAAACTTCTTAACGAAGAGGGACATGGCATCGTTGCTGAGTTGTTCAGCAGACTTGCTCATGCTTGGAGAGCACTGTTCAGATGGTGCCGCCAATGTTTTAGTTGGTTGAGATGCTGAGGATCCAGGTTCTGCTCTAGTTTCCAACTCGAACTCGTAAGGTTTTAGATTCGCAAAGGGGTCATGCAGATCCAGCTTGTTTAGATCTTTAGATTCTCGCATGGCCATCGTCTTCACGTCCCATTCCCTGGGCAATGCTCTCATCACTTTCAATGCCAACTCATGGTTGCTGTATTCTTTTCCCAAGCTAGTCAACTCAATCACCACGGTGCTGAATCGCTCATCAAACTCCGTCATTGTTTCTCCGTCTTTCATCTTTATTGACTCATATTTCTGTTGAGCCACTGTTAGCTTGTTTTCATTCGTTTCGTCATTGCCTTCACAAATTTGTGTCAGCTTCTCCCATATCTCCTTTGCTTTGGCGCAGGTTTTAATCTTGCTGAACATGTTTTTGTCCAGCGTCTTATAAAGAATGTCCTTGGCCACGTTATCCAGATTCGCTTTCTTTTTGTCCTCGTTGGAGTACTCATGTATGCTCTTTTCTAGATACTGGGGCTCGCCATTAGATATAGCAAATGCCAAGTTTGGCTTCATAATTTTCATCGGCCCTTCTGTGATGATCGACCACATATCATCGTTCTGAGCATCCAGATGCGCTTGCATACGAATCTTCCAGTCATCATAGTCCTCCTTGGAAAACATAGGAATTTTGTTGTGAGAAGTAGACATAATTGAATATAATAAAGCACAAACAACAACCTGTTCAATAACTGAGATGCGCAGGCTCTGATACCAATTGATAGGATCTATATGACTCGAAAAAACAGGCCTAGGAGTTCAGAAGTATCATCGTTCTGAGCATCCAGATGCGCTTGCATACGAATCTTCCAGTCATCATAGTCCTCCTTGGAAAACATAGGAATTTTGTTGTGAGAAGTAGACATAATTGAATATAATAAAGCACAAACAACAACCTGTTCAATAACTGAGATGCGCAGGCTCTGATACCAATTGATAGGATCTATATGACTCGAAAAACAGGCCTAGGAGTTCAGAAGGGGGGGGGGGGGTTGAATGAACTCCTTGGTATTTTAAATATTTTCAAAACCTTTAAAACGATTTTTACAAGCACCCGCTTAACTTAAACCCGAGTTACCAGATTTAAGGTATCTCATTTTTAATGCTGAATTCTTGGCTAACAATAAATGTGCGGAAATAAGCCAATCAATCAGTGAACAGTTAAAGCTTAAATAAATGCGATAATGTAAGAGTATAGGGTCGAGAATTTGTTTATGGAAGTTCGGATATCAATATCCTACGTCTCCCCTTCTTCCTTTTCAGGAATGTTCCACTAGAAGAGTTTGATGTTTACAGCCTCTGTAACCACCCAGTCACCGAGGCTCGCTCAAGATGAACTCCTAGCAACTGCAATCAACAACAAGCAGATGTAACTGCTGAATACAACACTTAGAATTCTATCAAACGGCTTTGTGTAGCTCGTTTGTTACAGACTCAACAATGAATGATACAATGGAATGCAAATCTATTGAGACTGTAAATCTTCTGGTTTTAACAATAAAATCGATTACACAAGGTAACCAGAAGATGTATCTCGAAGGTAATATCTATGAAGGCTTGAACTGTGAGGTGTTCTTCGAGATTAGGATACTGGACTTAGAACAATTTCTGCAATGTAAATTTGCAGTAGCTGTATTAGCTTTTTGGAAGATAACTTCAATCAATGAGAATAAGACAGAGAAGGAGAGTAAGCGAGTAAGCGAGAGCTTCTTCAATTCAAAATCCAGCTATTATACCCTTCGTCCATAACGGTCATTAAATCTCGCCAAGGAAACAGAATCCATTTTTGAATATATGTCCATCGCATATTCTGCTCCACTAGAGGTAAATTGCGCTTCGTCAGAGCCAAATTATCGTATGTCCAAATTTGTGCAAACACCGTATAACGTCCTCTGTATATTGTGTACTATTTACCCAAAATAGCACTGACAGTGTTCCTTAATTCCAGGCAATTGTACGATACAATCTTCACCATTGATTCTTTCCAATTTTGAATATAGATAGCGTTTGAATCGGTTCGTCGTTTGCGCCTGAAATCTCTCTTCATTAACACAGTTCTTTCTTTCCTGAAGAAGATGACTATCTTAACTCTGATTTGAGTAAACGTAGTTGTCACATCTAAATGTATCAACATCTGAAATAAATAGAGATAACTGTGTATTGCAACATCTGAATGCAACAACTGAATGTAGCAACTGATACTGTT
>KV007753.1:26765-40468 GCA_001598015.1 Dorcoceras hygrometricum
GTGAAGTGTTCTTCGAGATTAGGATACTGGACTTAGAACAATTTCTGCAATGTAAATTTGCAGTAGCTGTATTAGCTTTTTGGAAGATAACTTCAATCAATGAGAATAAGACAGAGAAGGAGAGTAAGCGAGTAAGCGAGAGCTTCTTCAATTCAAAATCCAGCTATTATACCCTTCGTCCATAACGGTCATTAAATCTCGCCAAGGAAACAGAATCCATTTTTGAATATATGTCCATCGCATATTCTGCTCCACTAGAGGTAAATTGCGCTTCGTCAGAGCCAAATTATCGTATGTCCAAATTTGTGCAAACACCGTATAACGTCCTCTGTATATTGTGTACTATTTACCCAAAATAGCACTGACAGTGTTCCTTAATTCCAGGCAATTGTACGATACAATCTTCACCATTGATTCTTTCCAATTTTGAATATAGATAGCGTTTGAATCGGTTCGTCGTTTGCGCCTGAAATCTCTCTTCATTAACACAGTTCTTTCTTTCCTGAAGAAGATGACTATCTTAACTCTGATTTGAGTAAACGTAGTTGTCACATCTAAATGTATCAACATCTGAAATAAATAGAGATAACTGTGTATTGCAACATCTGAATGCAACAACTGAATGTAGCAACTGATACTGTTTTGATATCTGAACGCTCTGTTAACCCAAAATCTGAATACTCCCAGCAAGTCACTTCTGATTCAAAGTAGCTTTATCCAAAAACTGAAACATCAACTTCTGAAGTACTGAGATATGAGATAACCGAATAGATACTATTTACTACTGAAATACTCGAAACTGAAACAATAGATCACAAACTGTTACTCAAATCTGAATGCCCTATGCTTCCAACAATAGATCTTCCCTGTAGCTCATTTCTAAATACACTGTTCTCGAAATCTGAACTGATCCAAAAAGCCAAATTTGTTTCAAATCATCGGCCTGACAACAAAGAATGATGTCACGTATTCTGAACTTCAATACACTGATATGACGTCACTGCTTCTGAACACTTCGAAATACTGGGATGACATCAAGATTTCTGAACATGACGTCACGACTTCTGAAAATCAACTCGATGTGTGATAGTCGACCCAACATCTGAATTATGCGTAACTGTTAATGACTACAACTTACTGACTGTCCAGATGTTACTTTTGAATTCAGTACTTGTCTTATTTTTGTTATCACCAAAACTAATAAATTTTACCTTAACATAGAAGCAGTTCGAGAATGGCTTGTACCTAAGAACGTATCTGAAGTTCGTAGTTTCTTAGGTATTGTAGGATATTATCGGCAATTTATAGAGGGATTTTCCAAAATAGTTGTCCCTTTAAAGTCGTTGACCAAGAAAGATGTTAAGTATAATTGGTCTCCAGAATGCCAGTTCAGCTTTGAGAGATTAAAGCAGGCCTTGATAGAAGCCCCTGTTTTGACATTGCCATCGGAAAAAGGGAATTTTACGATTTACATGGATGCGTCAAAGATAGGATTGGGTGCTGGTTTGATGCAAGATAAGAGAGTAATTGCTTATGCCTCTAGACAGCTGAAGATTCACGAAAAGAATTATCCTACGCATGACCTTGAATTAGCAGCAGTAGTTTTCACATTAAAGATTTGGAGACACTACCTTTATGGTGAAAAATGCGAAATCTTTACAGATCACAAAAGCCTTAAGTATTTCTTTACCCAGAAAGAGCTTAACATGAGACAAAAAAGATGGCTCGAACTGGTTAAAGATTATGATTGTGTGATTAGTTACCACCCAGGTAAAGCCAACGTAGTAGCTGATGCATTAAGTAGAAGAGCTGTTGGTTTAGCTCAGATCTCAGTTCAGATTCCATTAGTGAGAGAGATCAACAGATTTGAACTGGGAATAGTTACGAAATAGAATTCTGCTAAGTTAGCTGTCCTTACAATCCAGTCTACATTGAAAGATCGAATTAGAGATGGTCAAGCGAGGGATGATCAACTTCAGAAGTGGAAGAAACAAAATGAAGACAGAGGGGAAATCTTTATACGACAGTAGAGGGAATTGTGAAATACCAGGACATATTATGGGTACCGCAAATTGATAATTTGCGCAATGAGATTATGAATGAATCCCATAATACTCCATATTCAATTCACCCAGGAGGAACGAAAATGTATAAAGATTTGCAACATCTATTTTGGTGACCAGGAATGAAACGAGATATTTCCAATTTCGTATCTGAGTGTTTAACATGCCAGCAAGTTAAAGCAGAGAACCAGAGACCAGCTGGGATGTTAAAACCACTTCCTATACCAGTATGGAAATGAGATAACATAACGATGGATTTAGTAGTGGGATTACCTAAGACACTTCATGGATTTAACTCTATTTGAGTTATCACTGATAGATTAACCAAGTCAGCACACTTCTTACCAGTAAAAACAACATATGATTTGAATAGGTATGCTGATTTGTATGTGAAAGAAATAGTGAGACTCCATGGAATTCCAAGTTCTATAGTATCAGACGGAGACCCCAGATTTACTTATATGTTCTGGAAAAGCTTACATAAAGCCTTGGGAACTAAGTTGACCTTTAGTACAGATTTCCATCCACAGACAGATGGACAATCATAAAGAGTTATCCAAACACCGGAGGATTTGCTTCGTGCGTGTGTTCTCGACTTTGCAGACAGCTGGGATTCTAAATTGCCCTTAGTTGAATTCACATATAAGAATAGTTACCAGGCTTCGATAGAAATGGCTCCATACGAATCATTGTATGTGATAGGTCCGAAAATCAGAAAAACTTAACAGCGTTGCTAAAATTTTCATTAAAAATTTTTGCGCTGCTTAAAAGGAGGTGCAATACCTCGGGTTCTTGAACATTAAAAACAGAGCACCGGAGACAGATCTGGTATGAATTAAAATCATGCGGAAAACATCAGAACTGAATCCTAATATTTTAAAACAACTTTGCGCAAACAGATTTCTATAAAACCAGCATGTGAAATCTGTTTGCTATGTGCAAATGTGATATCTGTTATGCGTGCTAAATTAAATGAAAGTGCTGAATGAATAACATAATACAATACACAATCGATTTGTTTATGGAAGTTCGGACTTCAATGTCCTACGTCTCCCCTTCTTCCTCCTCGGAAGGTTCCACTAGAAGTTTGATCTATACATTGTGTACAAACCCGATCCCGCAACCAGCAGCTACGAGAACTCCTAGACTCTACCAGCCCTTGGCTGTTCACTCAATCACTTGTTTAACGCCTATGTGAGAAAGGCTACAAACACAGAGTTTAACGTCGTCGTGCTTGGACGGGATCTGATTGAATTGGGTTTGAGATTCATTCACTAATGAATGTGAATGAATCTCTGTGTGTGAGATTTACAGTGTAAGCACAACTCTCGAATGAATGAATCTCACACACTAGGGAAATGCTCTACAAAAGCTAATTGAGGACTCAGCAGTCGACGCTCGACTGCTTCGTCCTACTATTTTCCATTCCTTTATTTGTGCACTGTGCAACCAACATCTACTGCGACAGCACTACCCTTCAATGGCGTTCTTCTCCTATATAAGCCTGTGTTTGAATTTAATCCGTTGCGGTGCAACTCCAATCTTTTAAACCGTATAACAACACAAGAACCACGATTCGATCGCTCTACCTAGCAGGGGCAATTATTTCACTCCAACAATCCCCTCCCAATAATTGCACTCCTTGCAATCAATGGGAATCGAACCCGTGACCTTGGCTCTGATACCAATTGTAGGACCGAGCGCTTGCCGCTTTACCAAAAGCTATAGCTGGTGGTAACGGTGCAACTCCAATCTTTTAAACCGTATAGCAACTCAAGCGCCACGGTTCGATCGCTCTACCTAGCAGGGGCAATTATTGCACTCCAACAGACAGCACTACCCTTCAATGGCGTTCTTCTCGTATATAAGCCTCTGTTTGAATTTAATCCGTTGGACACAAATTCTTCCCGTTTGAAATATGTTCTGCGAAGTACCGACAGGGAGTTGTCCTTGTGTCCTTTCTTTTGCAGGCTTTTTGTCGTCTTCAACATTTGAAATAAGCTCAGCAGTTGACATCCAGCTTTAGTGAATCTTCATAATATAATTCGTCAACTGCTACCGGTTGTATCTTCAACTGCTGCGTCTGGTTATTTCCTTTAGCTTCTTTGCGTCTGGATCTCCTGTCGACTGGATATGCAAAACACTGTAGCCTACGACTGGATACACTGTAGCTTGCGACTGGTACATCAGCTGGTGATGATCACTGTAGCTATCTGCTGGTTACTCTTATAAGAAGTACCTGCTGGTTTTATCATCGCAAAACCATCGACTGAATCTTAGTGTGAAGACAAAACGCTGTCGTATTCATTTATCCAAACGACATCGTTTTGCAATCGCCAACTTCAAGTACCATCGAATAGTTCTACTGTAGCTCACTGCTGATTGTGATGGCATCACTGCTGACGTCATCATCGCTGATCCAGCTCTTGCGCTTCCTGTCAACTGCTGAATGTGATGACATTGCTGACATCATCATTGCTGCTCATAGCTTCCTCCAGTAGACATGCTGACGTCATGGTTGCTGATTCTTGATTTCTTCCAACCAGCAATGCTGACGTCATCGTTGCTGATCACAACTTCCTTCATTAGATATGCTGACGTCATCATTGCTGATTCCAGATCTTGTTAATATCGACGTCTGATTCATTGCGCAACAGCTGGTTGTTGTTCTTCACAACTCGTTCCAGACTTCTACTGTTCATCTTCTTCTTTGAACATTTCTCCAACAAACTCTTCTTAGTTTCTGTTCCAGCTGGTTCAAGTTCTCTTTATGATTAACACATCTGCTGATCTAATTTGACCTCCGCTTAATTACGAACAACTGACTCAACTTTGGACGTCTCCATTGCCAATCCAGCTGCCGTTTAAGAGACTTCTACTGTTCATCTTCTTCTTTGTAACATTTCTCCAACAAACTCTTCTTAGTTTCTGTTCCAGCTGGTTCAAGTTCTCTTTATGATTAACACATCTGCTGATCTAATTTGACCTCCGCTTAATTACGAACAACTGACTCAACTTTGGACGTCTCCATTGCCAATCCAGCTGCCGTTTAAGTGATAAATCAAACCAGTTGAGAACTTTATCTTTTCTCCTCATGACTGGACAGTGTTCTTCGATAGCTAACATCTGTACATTAAGTAGAATTGTTAGAAACACAATAATAAGTTTTGTGTAATTCAAAATTCAATCTGGATCTGTTGACACAGATCCATCAATCTCTCCCTTTTTGATTTACACAAAACTTTTAAATAACAAATGCATGATCTAACAATTCTCTCCCTTTTTGTGGGAATCAAAAAGAGATCGAAAGCTGGTCTTCACGATATTTAAATCAAAGCTCTCCCTACACTGTCACAACAAAAACAATGTGACAGCAGGAGTTTTAAATTTTGGAAATCAAAACAAATTTGTGGGAAGAACCAAATGCATGAACGATATGATTTTGAAATAGCTGAAGTTGTGCTTCTGCTTTAGCTTATAATATACAGACGAGAGATTAATAAAAACTTTCCTTATATTTTCTAACATAAGCTCGAATCATTTAAAAGAAAATGAAGCACCAGCTGAAATTCCGCATAACAGAAAGTTTGAAAACTTATCAGAGCATACGAAAACTTATTTCAAATAAACATGTGCTACTGAGTCACTCACATATGAAGAACCAGACAGAAAATGTGACAGATAAAAGCTTAGATTTTCATATTTCCTATTTCGTCCCATGTGCTTGTCACCGAGTGCCTCACTCCAGGTGAACTTATAGCACAACCGAAATAGGATCTTGGCATCCGCACGGAACTCGCGCATTCCGTGACAGTTCATCAAGAGAAAACCAGTTCTATATTAAAACAAATCATTTTCATCTGGCTTTCATAAAATAATCTTCTCAAAATCATTTAAAAACATTTTAAAACATAGAACATGTGTTTTAAAATAAGTGCTCGTTCAAGAACAACCTGCTATGATACCACTTGATAGGTCCGAAAATCAGGAAAACTTAACAGCGCTGCTAAAATGTTCATTAAAAATTTTTGTGCTGCTTAAAAGGAGGTGCAATACCTCGGGTTCTTGAACATTAAAATCAGAGCACCGGAGACATATCTGGTATGAATTAAAATCATGCGGAAAACACCAGAACTAAATCCTAATATTTTAAAACAACTTTGCGCAAACAGATTTCTATAAAACCAGCAAATGTGATATCTGTTATGCGTGCTAAATTAAATGCAAGTGCTGAATGAATAACAGAATACAACACACAATCGATTTGTTTATGGAAGTTCGGACTTCAATGTCCTACGTCTCCCCTTCTTCCTCCTCGGAAGGTTCCACTAGAAGATTTGATCTATACATCGTGTACAGACCCGATCCCGCAACCAGCAGCTACGAGAACTCCTAGACTCTACCAGCCCTCGGTTGTTCACTCAATCACTTATTTAAGGCCTATGTGAGAAAGGCTAAAAACACAGAGTTTAACGTCGTCGTGCTTGGACGGGATCTGATTGAATTGGGTTTGAGATTCATTCACTAATGAATGTGAATGAATCTCTATGTGTGAGATTTACAGTGTAAGCACAACTCTCGAATGAATGAATCTCACACACTAGGGAAATGCTCTACAAAAGCTAATTGAGGACTTAGCAGTCGACGCTCGATGTAAGCTCCTCTCTAATGGTGGTCGACTGCTTCGTCCTACTATTTTCCATCCCTCTGTTTGTGCACTGTGCAACCAACATCTACTGCGACAGCACTACCCTTCAATGGCGTTCTTCTCCTATATAAGCCTGTGTTTGAATTTAATCCGTTGGACACAAATTCTTCCCGTTTGAAATATGTTCTGCGAAGAACCGACAGGGAGTTGTCCTTGTGTCCTTTCTTTTGCAGGCTTTTTGTCGTCTTCAACATTTGAAATAAGCTCAGCAGTTGACATCCAGCTTTAGTGAGTCTTCATAATATAATTCGTCAACTGCTTCGCTACTGGTTGTATCTTCAACTGTTGCGTCTGGTTATTTCCTTTAGCTTCTTTGCGTCTGGATTTCCTGTCGACTGGATATGCAAAACACTGTAGCCTGCGACTGGATACACTGTAGCTTGCGACTGGTACATCAGCTGGTGATGATCACTGTAGCTATCTGCTGGTTTCTCTTAGAAGAAGTACCTGCTGGTTTTATCATCGCAAAACCATCGACTGAATCTTAGCGTGAAGACAAAACGCTGTCGTATTCATTTATCCAAACGACATCATTTTGCAATCGCCAACTTCAAGTACCATCGACTGGTTCTACTGTATCTCACTGCTGATTGTGATGACATCACTGCTGACGTCATCATCGCTGATCCAGCTCTTGCGCTTCCTGTCAACTGCTGATTGTGATGACATCACTGCTGACATCATCATTGCTGCTCATAGCTTCCTCCAGTAGACATGCTGACGTCATGGTTTCTGATTCTTGATTTCTTCCAACCAGCAATGCTGACGTCATCGTTGCTGATCACAGCTTCCTTCATTAGATATGCTGACGTCTTCATTGCTGATTCCAGATCTTGTTAATATCGACGTCTGATTCATTGCGCAACAGCTGGTTGTTGTTCTTCACAACTGGTTACAGACTTCTACTGTGTATCTTCTTCTTCGAACATTTCTCCAACAAATTCTTCTTAGTTTCTGTTCCAGCTGGTTCAAGTTCTCTTTATGATTAACACATCTGCTTATCTAATTTGACCTCCGCTTAATTACAAACAACTGACTCAACTTTGGACTTCTCCATTGCCAATCCAGCTGCCGTTTAAGTGATAAATCAAACCAGTTGAGAACTTTATCTTTTCTCCTCACGACTGGACAGTGTTCTTCGATAGCTAACATCTGTACACTAAGTAGAATTGTTAGAAACACAATAATAAGTTTTGTGTAATTCAAAATTCAATTTGGATCTTTTGACACAGATCCATCAGTATGATAGAAAATGCAGATCACCGATACATTGGGATGATGTAGGTGAAAGAACATAGATGTGACCTGATATTATAGAACAGACTGCTGAAGCCATCAAAAGAATACGTGATCGAATGAAGATGGCACAGAGTAGACAAAAGAGCTATGCAGATAGCCATCACCGGGATCTGAATTTCGAAGTAGGAGATCATGTATTTCTGAAAGTAGCACCTATGAAGGTGTAATGAGATTTGGACGAAAAGGAAAACTGAGTCCCAGATTTATTGGACCATTTCAGATTCTGGAGAGAATCGGGACTTTAGCTTATCATCTAGCGTTACCTCCACAGTTGTCGGCTGTTCATAATGTGTTTCACATATCAGCTCTGAGGAAATACATTGCGAATCCTTCGCATGTGCTTAGACACGAACCTATCCAGCTAGCGCCAGATCTGACTTACAAAGAAGTTCCAGAGAAGATTTTTTTAAGAGAAAATCGTAAGTTAAGAAATAGGACTATCCCTATGATAAAGATTCAGTGGGTGAACCACTCAGAAAGAGAAGCAACGTGGGAAGTCGAATCTGATATGCAAAGAAGCTACCCAGATCAGTTTAAGCAAGTAAATTTTGGGGACGAAATTTTTTAAGGAGGATAGAATTGTAGAGCCCAGATACTTTTTATGGCCACAATTAGAAAGTTTATAGACTTGAGAGATTAAATTGAAATGCTATTTTTATTCAACTTTCATTCGAGTTGAGTTTCCAGATTTGAGTATGCGATAATCAGCTCTCATCTTAGTTGAGTTGGTAACATGGTTCGGTTTACATTTCAGATTTCGTTGTTTAAAATTGAGTAGCACTTTTAAAATATTTTAGCATATTGATAAAACGTGTTTCTTCCGTAGGCATTTGAAATCATATATATAGAATGTTAGCCACATCATGCATCATTATTTACAAAACAAAACATTTCAAACAAAGCGATGCTCTCTGTTAGAAACCGAGCAAAAGTTTCAAAGCTTTTCACAGGAAGCGATCGGATTGTACGTGATTCAGGCCAGATTTCTGTTGTAGTTGCGTTACAGATATAGGCAAGTAAATTCTGTTTCTTGCTACACTCATGAAAACATATATTCTGTTCTGTTTGCATGTTTTTATGCGTTTTTAAAGGTTTGAGAATTTCTACGATTGTTCTTCAAACAACACAAGATTTATCCTCCGTTACGAAGAAAGTATTGGTTTGCTGTAATTTGATTCAGAAAAGATGTTAGAAAAATGGTTGATGATGTTTGTCCAGTTGTTTCTTGAATTTTCTAAGAATTTCTTCGAAGTAGCTTACAAGCAGCTTATTCGATTTGTTTTCCAGAATTTCTTGAGATCTTTTTGATTCCTTCAGACTACGGTAACTGTCAGGCCTCGTGCTCTACTCAAAGTTAAACCATGCAAACAATAGAGGAAGCATACAAAAAGTGGCTTAAAATTTTCGCTTTAGGCCTGACGGTTTAAAACATATAATTTAAAATACAATCATACTTAAAATATCCCAGTTTACAAACACACGATACAACATAATAGAATTTAAACAAACCCCAATACCAGTACTACAACATACAACTGAATCCCACAAGAACAGGGCATTCCCCGGCTGACAGTACTAGTACATATATGCTATACGCTAACTGGGACACTCAATCTACCTCCTGGGGCACCTCCAGCTGGGTCAAAACCACGACCAGCAGAGAAACCTGGGAAACCTGAAACAACACACAGGCAACAAACACCAGCCCCAGAGGACCTCGGGGTCAAACCCCAGTACGGAGAGCAGCATAAACATCATAAGGAAAAGCAACAGATAATATGCAAATGCTATGCAAGGGATCAAGGCTACAACCGAAAGTATGGAGCCAAAGGATCTCAACAACAGCTCAACAGCAAGATCTGATCAAAGGAAAGACAGATAGTGGCCACGAGGTATACTGAGCACATGGGAGATACCCACTCATCTCCAGTACACCGTACCAGATGCTAAACAAACAGCTCCACCTGCTGTTTCCCACTCATGAGGTGTGGGAGCTACCTACTCCGCTCATAGCGGCTAACAAACCCAGCAGGGAGATGAGGTACGGGAGTTACCCGCTCGCCTCCGAGGTATACGGGAACGACCCGCTCGTCCTCGAACACAACATCCTGGTATTCTCAATTCAACAGAACAGGCATAGCTAGCAAAACAGAGCTCAACAGGATAATGTGCGTATGCAAATGCAACAGCTGATATTATAACACAGGCACAAATAATAACAGCACAGAGCATACACAGCTACGCACATAATCCATACTCAATCCTAAGCTGTAAAAAAGCTCACATCCGTACCTCAATTCTCTGGGCAACAATTACTACAAGAAGATTGCCACAATTGTGAGACCCGAACATTTTGCCGTTTAGATGTTGGTCGGGTTCTGAAACATACTAAACCTCTAAATTTGTTTTTTTGAAAGTAGATGTGGAATAAACATTTAGTAAAAGCTATAAATAAGAACCATAGCTTAAAGCATTAAAAATAACATCTCATCAACCGTTTAAAACCAACTGCAAAATATCTCAAATCCACATCGCACAAGCTAACATAAATATCAGAGTATTTAAAAACTGTTTGCGGAAACTGAACATGTCTAAAAGCAATGACATAAAATAACTGAGTGGTCACGGGGTAACAGCCGTAGCGTAGCATCAGACGTCCTCACCGCCGGTCGGAGTAATATCATCAACATCATGCTCACCTGCACCATTAAACCTAGTGAGCCTAAAGGCTCATCATGCTCTATCCGCTAATAACAAAGTATGTATAATAAAACCACATACAGGCACATAAGCATAGGAACATAATTTCATGACATGCGTGCTTAAAAGATCTTAAACGTTAAATCGTACTGTAGTCGTACATACTTCATCATATAACATATACATTAAGGCATTGCATAAACATAACATAACTTAAAAGAACATATGTGTCGTATCCATGAAGTGAAAGCCATTAATTCGATTGATCAATCTATAAACCAACGTACATGGCGGTGTGGTTCACCCCGATGTCACACGAGGATCCCTATATGTCACACCTATAGGTTGCCACTTCACCCCGATATCACACGAGGATCCATAGGCTGCCACTTCACCATGATATCACACATGGATCCATAGGCTCATACATTAACAGGGGATCCCCGGGCCCGGCTACCCGGCTAACTCCCATCATTACTTTGCCCCACAACACTTCAATCCCTCAAAATATTTTTCATTCATGCCTTAACATAACTTAAACTTTCATGATGCATGCGTTTCATAAAATCATGCGACTTTAACAAGATCTTGGCCCATCAATATATATTTAATTTTCTTAAAACATTTCATAATCAATTACATAGCATAATACGTATATAATTAAATATATATTCATGGGCCTATGCATTATTTTCATCGGCCCGGTCAAGGACTGGCTCAAGCGACTGGCCCACTAATTCTAAGCCCAAGGCCTCCACTAGACTTAAAATAATACCAATCCCAACTCAAAATGGGCCCAACATCAAGCAATTACCCCTTAAAATCATTTGAAGGACTCGGCCAACATCATCAAAACAGGCTTAAAACTCATTAGAATAATTAATTTCCCAAAACCAACAATTTGATTAAAATCCCATTTACTTAAAAATCCAGCAACTTAAAACAATTTTTAACTTAAAATCATTGACCCGAAATCATTTTGACCAAGAATAAATTTTTAACTTAAAAAGTTGACTTGACCCGATAAAATGACTCGGACTTTAAAAATAAAATTATCCGGTCCAAAAATAAAATAACTCGGACCGGACTTAAAATAATTTACTCGAGACTCGATGAACCGCCCCGGACCAACTGAACCAGCCCGAACCGGTCCAATTGAACCGAGCCAAATTCATCAAACCCTACACGCACTACTCACGCACACCACCATGCGCCGCACGGCTCAAACAATGGCAAGGAGACGCGACGCACACGAAAAGGCCATGCATAATCTTTGTAAAAACAGTATATTATGATCTAAATGGTGAGAAAAGAAAGAATAGAACATGCCTTGGTCGAAAAAGAAGCGAAGATACGCGATACCGGAGCGGAGGACAATTGAGAAGACCACCTTAGAGTTCCAATCAAAGCTTGAAAATTTTCGGCCACCTAGGGGAAGAAGAAGGCTGGAGTCGGCTAATGAGAGGAGGGGCTAGGGTAAATTTTCGAAATAGTGGAGAAGGGTGAATGAAAAGTGTACAAAAGAACCCCTCCACCTTGTTTTATTATGGAAATAAAAGGCCTATTCCAATACTAACCCTCCGCTAATTAAAAAGGCTTAAAAATATTTAAATTTCAGCCTTCAAGCCTTAAATTTTCGTAATATATGGCCTGTCAAATTTAAAAGTGTAGTAAAAGTCATAAAAAAAGCCCGTATAGGCGAAAAACGGGTCCCCCTCGGTAACCGTGCATAAAATCTCATTTTTTTGGGAATTATGCATAAAATAAAAATATTTTTCTTTAAAATATGTCTAGGGGCTAAAGCATTAAAAATATTTTCAATTTGGTCGTCTCCGGACTCGTCCCCGCTTACCGGTCTCAAACCGTACCATAAAGCAACATGCACAAGGTAAATCATATAATCATCATACATGATATGCAAATCATACTAACATAAGGTTTTCTCCCTAGTCATGCATTCAATTCAACGTAATTAGGATTTCTGGGCGTTACAGGTTTGTACCAGCTGATGGTCGATGTGCTTGGTGTAGCCATCAGATGTCGTTTAGTGTTAGAATCAGCGATTGGAAAGATATCAGACATTGCGTGGAGGACGTCTGTTTGAGTATCAGCTGTTGGGTCAGCCGTTGGTGACATCTGATTCAGATGTGTGTATCAGCTGTAGCGGTAGGAATCAGCTGGAGCAGCAGCACTTAGTTAGATTTTAGATGTTGGATTTCAGATGTTGCGTGTTAGCGTGATTCTTAGCGGTTAGCGAAACTAAGTCGTTTGGATTAGTTGAGATGACAACGTTTTGGTTTAGCGCTAGGAGACTCAGCTGTTGGGTTATGCGTGTATTCAGCTTTTGTTGGAGGGATCAACAGTTGGTTAGCGATCAGCAGTGGCTAGAGAGTGACGTGTCCAGCTGTAGTCTCAGCGACGTCGTTTGGTTAAGTTATCGCTGTTTAGCGTAGCGACATATCTGTTGTGGGATTTAGTTGTAAGCGATGTATCAGCTGCGTTAGCTGAAGTTGTCGGTGGATCTGTTGTTCAGTTCGATCAGCTGTAAGTTTAAATATAGGACTTGGTCTTCGTCTCTATTATTGTTTCCCCGACACTTAGAAATATTTCCCGTGAACCTTATCTTGTCGCGATACCCTAGTTACTGTTCACAGTAATCTTCTTCATTTCAATTTCCGTCGGTAGATAGCTCCGACGAGAGCGAGAGTGGTGGCGTTGGACTCCTCTTGCTAAGGCGTTTCGTCTCATACCCTTTTCGTAGGCAGCGGAGGAGTTGGAAGAGGATCGCAGAGACATATCCCTTCTCTAGTCTGTTACCATAAGCGTCGGATTTCGAATCCTATCCTAGCTTTTTGGGGTAAGTAAAGATTCTACCTTTATGCTTTGATTAGAGCTTTTTGTGGTGATGGAAAGGTAGATCTAGCGCTGGTGGA
>KV007753.1:56232-66538 GCA_001598015.1 Dorcoceras hygrometricum
GTTTTATCATAGTCAACACCTTGCCTTTGAGTGTAACCTTTCGCGACCAGTCGTGCCTTGTAGGTCATTACCTTACCATCAGGCCCAAGTTTCCTCTTGTTACACATTTAGCACCCAATAGGAACAATTCCTTCGGGAGGATTAACATGAGTCCAAACTTGGTTAGCATGCATTGAGTCAAACTTAGACTGCATTGCTTCAAGCCACAAATTAGAATCAGCATCGGAAATTTCCTCCTTGAAAGTTCTTGGATCAGATCCAACAACTTGATCACCTTGATCATCTTCAAGGAGAAAACCATATCTCTCAGGAGCCCTAGGAACCCTTTCGGATCTCCTAGGTGCGACCATTTCTGGTATTGGCTCTGTAGGTGCAGGAGATTCACTTGGTACTTCAGTTGGTTCTCGAACCTCTTCGAGTTCTACTGTTTTGCCCTTTCTATCAAGTAGAAATTCCCTTTCCATAAAGGTGGCATTCCTAGAAACAAACACTTTTGTTTCGCTGGGATAGTAGAAGTAGTATCCAATGGAATTCTTTGGATACCCAATGAAGTAGCATAAGATGGATCTCGTATCCAGCTTATCTCCCACTGTCTGCTTCACGTAAGCAGGACATCCCCAAATCCTCATGTATGAGTACTTGGGTGGTTTGCCCATCCATATCTCATATGGAGTCTTATCCACTGCCTTGGTGTGGACATTGTTGAACAACATTACCGCCGTTTCGAGTGCATAGCCCCAAAACGAGGTAGGAAGTTCAGTGAAGCTCATCATAGATCGAACCATGTCTAACAGGGTTCAATTACGACGCTCCGCTACACCATTGAGCTGTGGTGTGGCCGGAGGGGTCCACTGTGCGAGAATCCCATTCTCTTTCAGATAGTATTGAAATTCAGCACTCAAGTATTCACCACCTCGATCGGATCGAAGTGCTTTAATACTTTTGCCTAATTGATTTTCTACTTCAGCCTTGAATTCTTTGAACCTTTCAAAGGATTCAGACTTGTGCTTCATTAAGTACAAGTACCCATACCTAGAGTGATCGTCGGTAAAGGTGATGAAGTATGTGTGACCGTATTTAGTACCAATACTAAATGGACCACACACATCAGTATGAATCAAATCCAATAGGCCTTGAGTATGCTCACCATTGCCCTTGAAGGGTTGCTTAGTCATCTTTCCCTTGAGACAAGACTCACAAGTCGGTAGGGAGTTAATGTCTGACAGATCAAACATGTCACTCCTAACTAACTTGTTCATCCTACTTAGAGAAATATGACCTAGCCTAGCGTGCCAAAGTTGTGCTGGGTTCAAGTTATCGTGTTTCCTTTTAATCGTTGTTGTGTGTGTTTCGACATCGCGAGTTGGAACGTCTTTTAATTTTAAGGTGTATAAATCGTTTTCGCGTTCCCCAATACCAATTAAACATTCATTATTGTAAATATTGCAAATCGAATTAGCAAACATACAAGAATATCCATCACTATCAAGCATAGAAACAGAAATAATGTTCTTTATTAATTCGGGAACAAACAAAACGTTTCTCAATAACAACTTAAAATCAGAAGACAGAAATAAATAAACATCTCCTATAGCTACTGCAGCAACTCTTGCTCCATTGCCAAGCCTCAAGTGGGTCTCACCCTCTCTAAGACGTCGGCTTCTTGTCATCACCTGCAAATCATTGCAGATATGAGATCCACATCCGGTATCAAGTACCCAAGAAGTCGAACTAAGAGACATATTTATTTCAATTTAGAACATACCTTTCGCAGTTCGCAACTGCTCGAGTTACTCCTTGCAGTTCCTCCTCCAATGCCCAGGATTGTGGCAGTGGTGGCAAACATCCTCAGACTTGTTCAGCTTGGAAGCCTTTGCCTTTGGCTTCTTAGTGGGCTTTTCCTCATTCGCAGGGGCAGAACGCTTCTTTCCCATGCGTCTTGGCCCCTTCTTCGCAGAGGAAGAAGAGCCCATGAGGAGGACGGGCTTGTCCTTCTTTATGGTTCCTTCGAACACTACAAGCATGTTAACCAACTCTTCAAGGGTGGCTGCCAGCTTGTTCATGTTGAAGTTGACCACAAAGGGGTCAAATGCAGCAGGTAGTGAGAGGAGAAGTACATCCATCGACATCTCGTGTGGAAGTGTGATATCAAGGCCCGACAGCTTTTCAACGAGCCCAATCATACGAACCCCATGCTCGTGGACCAAAGTCCCATCGCGCATGTGGCTCGTCATAAGCTCCTTGACAGCCGTGAACCTCTCATGTCGAGAGTTCTCCCCGTACAGTTCTTTGAGATGAAAAAGTATGTCAGCAGCATACTTTGTCTTCTCAAAACACCGTTGCATTTCATTGGACATCGATGCCATCACATAGCATCGATCTTTAACCTCATCGTCCCACCATTGTTTAAGCGTAACCAGCTCCTCAGGGCTGATATCGGCAGGGGCTTCCTTCGGAGGGCACTTCTCTATCGTATAAAGAAGCTTCTCTGATGGATCTGGATAACAGATCCAGAATGTATTTTGAATTACACAAAACCTATTTATTGTGTTACTAATGTCTCTACTAAGTGTGCAGATGTTAGCTGGATTTACAACAGAAGAAGCTGAAGCTGATACCGTAGCAGACCAAGGGCTGAAAAGAGTAAATCGTATTTTCGGAGGCCTAAACAAAGGAATTTGGCCAAAAACGGAGGAGCTCACTGCATAGGAGTGAGTCTTGCTCGTTGGACCGTTTCGGAGGGAATAGCACAGGCCTCATGCGAAAATGTGATCTGGAACAGAATCTATGAAGTCTGCTGGAAGAAATGTCAAAGAAGAAGAAGATGAACAGTAGAAGTCTGGAATCAGTAGGGCAAGAGCTGGTATCAGCAATGATGACGTCAGCATATCTACTGGAGAAAGCTGTGAGCAGCAATGATGATGTCAGCATATCTACTGGAGAAAGCTGCGAGCAGCAACGATGACGTAAGCATTGCTGATTGAAAGAAATCGAGAAACAGCAACCATGACGTCAGCATATCTATTGGAGGAAGCTGGATTCAGCAAAGCTTACGTCAGCATATCTATTGGAGGAAGCTGGATTCAGCAAAGCTTACGTCAGCATATCTGTTGGAGGAAGCTGGATTCAGAAAAGCTTACGTCAGCATATCTGTTGGAGGAAACTGAAATCAGTAACGCTGATGTTAGCATATATTTTGAAGAAGCTGGTGGCAGCACCCGTGACGTCATCATAACTATTACAAGAGCTGTTGGACGCTATCAACAATTTAAAAGGAAATGAATCTGTGGCTGAAATGAAGTCCTAAGAATGCCTTCAATCAAGGGGACAATATTTGTACTATTCTGGGAAATAGTACAATTTACAGAGGAGCATTGCACACATTTGGAAAGACAACGATTTAGCCGTAACAAGCGCAGAAGAGATTTGGAATTTATCTAACGGCTATATTCGAACAGAGGCTATATATTTGAGAAGAACGCCATTGAAGCGGGTTGGTGAGACTGTTAGTTGTTGCAGAATTACGCTGATTGCACAGTACACCAGTAGAGGGAAAATGAACAGAAAGACGAAGCAATCGACCGCCATTAGAGAGGTGCTTTCACGAGAGTCGATTGCTGAGTTTTAATTAGCTTGTGTAGAGCAATTTCCCTAGTGTGTGAGAAACAGAGAGTTGAGAGCTTCATTTAAAAATCTCACACACAGAGATTCATTCACATTCATTGGTGAATGAATCTCAAAACCATTTCACAACAGGTCCCGTCCAAGCACGATGACGTTAAACTTGTGTATGTAGTTAGTCACACAGTTGCGGCTGGTGTGCATTTGTGAAGTCTAGGAGTTCTCACAACTGCTGGTTGTGGGATCGGGTCTGTACACGAGTTGTAAGATCAAATCTTCTAGTGGATCCTTCCGAGGTGGAAGAATGGGAGATGTAGGACATTGAGGTCCGAACTTCCAGAAACAAATATGCTGCGTATCGTATCTCTTTTATTCATTCAGCACTTACTTATTACTTAGCATCGCATACAGTTCAGCAAACAAGCACTAGAAAGTCTCGAACAGATTTATGTCGTACATAAATCTGTTTGAGTTGTTTTAAAATATTAGGATTCAGTTCTGGTATTTTCCGTATGATTTTTAAATCATACCAGATTTGTCTCCTGTGCTCTTCTGGTGAGTTTTTTTATGTGTTCAAGAACCATTGAGCAATTGCAGCTCCGTATTAGCAGCGCGCAAAATTTTTAATCTCTCATTTTAAATCAGCGGCGGCTAAGTTCCTTCGAAAAACAGGGACCAACAAGTGGTATCAGAGCAGGTTGTTCTTGAACGAGCACTAATTTTAAAACTCATGTGCTATGTTTTTAATGTTTTAACTGTTTTGAGAAACTTATCGTATGAAGGTCAGTTAATTTGTTTTAATATAGAACCGATTTTCTTTTGATGAACTGTTGCGGGATGCGCGAGTCCCGTGCGAATGCCAAGCTTTTATTTTCGTTGTGCTGTAAGATCACTTTGGAGCGAGGCTCGGTGACAAGCATATGGGGCGAAATAGAAGTATGAAAATCTGAGCTGTTCTCTGTTTACTGGTTCTGCATACATAAGCAACTCAGTAGCACACTGATATTTGAAACAATGTCTTAAGTGCTCTGATAATTTTCGAACTGCTTGTTTTGCGGATTTCAGCTGATGCTTCAAAATTTTGTTTTTAAATGATTTGAGTTCATATTATAAAATACAGGGAGAGTGGCGTCACTGTCTTCATTAATTTGAGCTATGCATCAGTTTAGTTTCAAAATAATTTAGTTCTTGCATACGGTGCTTCCCAAAAGCTGTTTTTTTTTGTTTTTCAGATTTAAAACTCCTGCTGTTACGTTGTTTTTGTTGTGGCAGTGTAAGGAGAGTTTTGATTTAAAATAGGGAAGAACAGCTTTCGATCTCTTTTTGATTCCCACAAAAAGGGAGAGAATTGTTAGTACATGCATTTATTATTTGAGGTTTTGTGTAAATAAAAAAGGGAGAGATTGATGGATCTGGATAACAGATCCAGAATGTATTTTGAATTACACAAAACCTATTTATTGTGTTACTAATGTCTCTACTAAGTGAGCAGATGTTAGCTGGATTTACAACAGAAGAAGCTGAAGCTGATACCGTAGCAGACCAAGGGCTGAAAAGAGTAAATCGTATTTTCGGAGGCCTAAACGAAGGAATTTGGCCAAAAACGGAGGAGCTCACTGCATAGGAGTGAGTCTTTCTCGTTGGACCGTTTCGGATGGAATAGCACAGGCCTCATGCGAAAATGTGATCTGGAACAGAATCTATGAAGTCTGCTGGAAGAAATGTCGAAGAAGAAGATGAACAGTAGAAGTCTGGAATAGTAGCGCAAGAGCTGGTATCAGCAATGATGACGTCAGCATATCTATTGGAGAAAGCTGTGAGCAGCAATGATGACGTCAACATATCTACTGGAGAAAGCTTCGAGCAGCAACGATGACGTCAGCATTGCTGATTGAAAGAAATCGAGAAACAGCAACCATGACGTCAGCATATCTATTGGAGGAAGCTGGATTCAGCAAAGCTTACGTCAGCATATCTGTTGGAGGAAGCTGGATTCAGCAAAGCTTACGTCAGCATATCTGTTGGAGGAAGCTCGATTCAGCAAAGCTTACGTCAGCATATGTGTTGGAGGAAACTGAAATCAGTAACGCTGATATTAGCATATATGTTGAAGAAGCTGGTGGCAGCACCCGTGACGTCATCATAACTATTATAAGAGCTGTTGGACGCTATCAAAAATTTAAAAGGAAAGGAATCTGTCGCTGAAATTAAGTCCTACGAATGCCTTCAATCAAGGGGACAAGATTTGTACTATTCTGGGAAATAGTACAATTTACAGAGGAGCATTGCACGCATTTGGAAAGACGACGATTTAGCCGTAACAAGCGCAGAAGAGATTTGGAATTTATCTAACGGCTATATTCGAACAGAGGCTATATATTTGAGAAGAACGCCATTGAAGCGGGTTGGTGAGACTGTTAGTTGTTGCAGAATTAGGCTGATTGCACAGTACACCAGTAGAGGGAAAATGAATAGAAAGACGAAGCAATCGACCGCCATTAGAGAGGAGCTTTCACGAGAGTCGATTGCTGAGTTTTAATTAGCTTGTGTAGAGCAATATCCCTAGTGTGTGAGAAACAGTGAGTTGAGAGCTTCATTGTAAAATCTCACACACGGAGATTCATTCACATTCATTGGTGAATGAATCTCAAAACCATTTCACAACAGGTCCCGTCCAAGCACGATGACGTTAAACTTGTGTATGTAGTTAGTCACACAGTTGCGGCTGGTGTGCATTTGTGATGTCTAGGAGTTCTCACAGCTGCTGGTTGTGGGATCGGGTCTGTACACGAGTTGTAAGATCAAATCTTCTAGTGGATCCTTCCGAGGTGGAAGAAGGGGAGATGTAGGACATTGAGGTCCGAACTTCCAGAAACAAATATGCTGCGTATCGTATCTCTTTTATTCATTCAGCACTTACTTATTACTTAGCATCGCATACAATTCAGCACACAAGCACTAGCAAGTCTCGAACAGATTTATGTTGTACATAAATCTGTTTGAGTTGTTTTAAAATATTAGGATTCAATTCTGGTATTTTCCGCATGATTTTTAAATCATACCAGATCTGTCTCCTGTGCTCTTCTGGTGAGTTTTTTTATGTGTTCAAGAACCATTGAGCTATTGCAGCTCCGTATTAGCAGCGCGCAAAATTTTTAATCGCTCATTTTAAATCAGCGGCTGCTAAGTTCCTTCGAAAAACAGGGACCAACAAGTGGTATCAGAGCAGGTTGTTCTTGAACGAGCACTAATTTTAAAACTCATGTGCTATGTTTTTAATGTTTTAACTGTTTTGAGAAAATCTAATCGTATGAAGGCCAGTTAATTTGTTTTAATATAGAACCGATTTTCTTTTGATGAACTGTTGCGGGATGCGCGAGTCCCGTGCGGATGCCAAGCTTTTATTTTCGTTGTGCTGTAAGATCACTTTGGAGCGAGGCTCGGTGACAAGCACATGGGGCGAAATAGAAGTATGAAAATCTGAGCTGTTCTCTGTTTACTGGTTCTGCATACATAAGCAACTCAGTAGCAAACTGATATTTGAAACAATGTCTTAGTTGCTCTGATAATTTTCGAACTGCTTGTTTTGCGAATTTCAGCTGGTGCTTCAAAATTTTGTTTTTAAATGATTTGATTTCATATTATAAAAGACGGGGAGAGTGGCGTCACTGTCTTCATTAATTTGAGCTATGCATCAGTTTAGTTTCAAAATCATTTAGTTCTTGTATACGGTGCTTCCCAAAAGCTATTTTTTTTGTTTTTTAGATTTAAAACTCCTGCTGTTACGTTGTTTTTGTTGTGACAGTGTAAGGAGAGTTTTGATTTAAAATAGGGAAGACCAGCTTTCGATCTCTTTTTGATTCCCACAAAAAGGGAGAGAATTGTTAGAACATGCATTTATTATTTGAGGTTTTGTGTAAATAAAAAAGGGAGAGATTGATGGATCTGGATAACAGATCCAAAATGTATTTTGAATTACACAAAACCTATTTATTGTGTTACTAATGTCTCTACTAAGTGTGCAGATGTTAGTTGGATTTACAACAGAAGAAGCTGAAGCTGATACCGTAGCAGACCAAGGGCTGAAAAGAGTAAATCGTATTTTCGGAGGCCTAAACGAAGGAATTTGGCCAAAAACGGAGGAGCTCACTGCATACGAGTGAGTCTTGCTCGTTGGACCGTTTCGGAGGGAATAGCACAGGCCTCATGCGAAAATGTGATCTGGAACAGAATATATGAAGTCTGCTAAATGTCGAAGAAGAAGATGAACAGTAGAAGTCTGGAATCAGTAGCGCAAGAGCTGGCATCAGCAATGATGACATCAGCATATCTACTGGAGAAAGCTGCGAGCAGCAATGATGACGTCAGCATATCTACTGGAGAAAGCTGCGAGCAGCAACGATGTCGTCAGCATTGCTGATTGAAAGAAATCGAGAAACAGCAACCATGACGTCAGCATATCTATTGGAGGAAGCTGGATTAAGCAAAGCTTATGTCAGCATATCTGTTGGAGGAAGCTGGATTCAGCAAAGCTTATGTCAGCATATCTGTTGGAGGAAACTGAAATCAGTAACGCTGATGTTAGCATATATGTTGAAGAAGCTGGTGGCAGCACCCGTGACGTCATCATAACTATTACAAGAGATGTTGGACGCTATCAACAATTTAAAAGGAAAGGAATCTGTGGCTTAAATTAAGTCCTACGAATGCCTTCAATCAAGGGGACAAGATTTGTACTATTCTGGGAAATAGTACAATTTACAGAGGAGCATTGCACACATTTGGAAAGACGACGATTTAGCCGTAACAAGCGCAGAAGAGATTTGGAATTTATCTAACGGCTATATTCGAACAGAGGCTATATATTTGAGAAGAACGCCATTGAAGCGGGTTGGTGAGACTGTTAGTTGTTGCAGAATTACGCTGATTGCACAGTACACCAGCAGAGGGAAAATGAACAGAAATACGAAGCAATCGACCGCCACTAGAGAGGAGCTTTCACGAGAGTCGATTGTTGAGTTTTAATTAGCTTGTGTAGAGCAATTTCCCTAGTGTGTGAGAAACAGAGAGTTGAGAGCTTCATTATAAAATCTCACACACAGAGATTCATTCACATTCATTGGTGAATGAATCTCAAAACCATTTCACAACAGGTCCCGTCCAAGCACGATGACGTTAAACTTGTGTATATAGTTAGTCACACAGTTGCGGGTGGTGTGCATTTGTGGAGTCTAGGAGTCCATACAAGTGCTGCTTGTGTGGGTGGGTGTTTGCAGATGTGCTGTAACCATCAAAGTCTTCTAGTGGAGCCTTTCGAGGTGGAAGAAGGGGAGATGTAGGACATTGAGGTCCGAACTTCCAGAAACAAATCGCTTGTGTATTGTACTCTGTTATTCATTCAGCACCTGCTTTACTTTAGCATCGCAAAACATATTTGATGGCATACACGGTTAGCACACTTGCACAGTCGAACAGATTTATGTTGCACATAAATCTGTTTGAATCGTTTTAAAATACTAAGGATTCAGTTCTGGTGTTTCCGCATGATTTTAATTTCATACCAGATCTGTCTCCGGTGCTTTTGTATTTTATATGTTCAAGAACCTTGAGCTATTGCAGCTCGTTTATAGCAGCGCAAAATTTTTACTGTTTGTCAAATCAGCGCTGGCTATCTTTTTGATCCTATTTTCGGACCAACAATTGGTATCAGAGCAGGTTGTTCTTGAACGAGCACTAATTTTAAAACTCATGTGCTATGTTTTTAATGTTTTAACTGTTTTGAGAAACTTATCGTATGAAGGCCAGTTAATTTGTTTTAATAAAGAACCGATTTTCTTTTGATGAACTGTTGCGGGATGCGCGAGTCCCGTGCGGATGCCAAGCTTTTATTTTCGTTGTGCTGTAAGATCACTTTGGAGCGAGGCTCGGTGACAAGCACATGGGGCGAAATAGAAGTACGAAAATATGAGCTGTTCTCTGTTTACTGGTTCTGCATACATAAGAAACTCAGTAGCACACTGATATTTGAAACAATTTCTTAAGTGCTCTGATAATTTTCGAACTGCTTGTTTTGCGGATTTCAGCTGATGCTTCAAAATTTTGTTTTTAAATGATTTGAGTTCATATTATAAAAGACAGGGAGAGTGGCGTCACTGTCTTCATTAATTTGAGCTATTCATCAGTTTAGTTTCAAAATCAATTAGTTCTTGCATACGGTGCTTCCCAAAAGATGTTTTTTTTGTTTTTCAGATTTAAAACTCCTGCTGTTACGTTGTTTTTGTTGTGACAGTGTAAGGAGAGTTTTGATTTAAAATAGGGAAGACCAGCTTTCGATCTCTTTTTGATTCCCACAAAATGGGAGAGAATTGTTAGAACATGCATTTTTTATTTGAGGTTTTGTGTAAATCAAAAAGGGAGAGATTGATGGATCTGTTTTGACAGATCCTGATTAAGTTTTGAATTACACAAAACCTGTTATTGTGTTTCTAACAATTCCACTTAAGTGTGCAGATTCTAGCTATCGAAGAAGATGATGAACATAGCAGTAATCTGTCCAGTCGTGGTTTTAAAGATTAAGTTCAGCTGTTGGTTTGGTTTATCATTGTAATCGGCAGCTGGATTAGCAATGGAGACGTCCAAAGTTGAATCAGTTGTTCGTAATCAGGCGGAGGCCAAGTTGAACCAG
>KV007754.1:5939-29806 GCA_001598015.1 Dorcoceras hygrometricum
GGCGCTGTATGGGCTTCTTTCAACAATTCAGCTCTTAAACCATCTATTTGGGGTACCCAAATTCTGCCCATAAACCTAACAATTCCATCCTCTGTAAAATATAGACTGTTGCCTCTTTCTTTATCCTGCTGGACCCATTTCTTCAACTGCTGGTCCTGCGGTTGACCCTCTCGAATTTGATTTAACAAATTAGATCTTATAGAGAGGTTTACTAAAATCATATCATTGCTGCTGCTGGACACTATCTCCTATTTCTTTAACATACAATTCTGCGTACCTGCTAACCTCATATGTTTTTTTAACTGGTAAGAAATTAGCAGACTTAGTGAGCCTATCAATTATAACCCAAATGGAGTTATATCCTTGTACTGTCCTTGGTAAACCAGTTACAAAATCCATCGCTATTGACTCCCATTTCCACTCGGGAATCGGCAATGGCTTCAATAGTCCTGCTGGTCGCTGGTGTTCAGCTTTCACCAGCTGACAAGTTAAACATTCTGCTACAAACTTGACAACATCCTTCTTCATTCCTGGCCACCAATACAATTTCTGGAGGTCTTTGTACATTTTTGTACTTCCTGGATGCACCGAATATGGCGCTGTATGGGCTTCTTTCAACAATTCAGCTCTTAAACCATCTATTTTGGGTACCCAAATTCTGCCCATGAACCTAACAATTCCATCCTCTGTAAAATATAGACTGTTGCCTCTTTCTTTATCCTGCTGGATCCATTTCTTCAACTGCTGGTCCTGCGGTTGACCCTCTCGAATTTGATTTAACAAATTAGATCTTATAGAGAGGTTTACTAAAATCATATCATTGCTGCTGCTGGACACTATCTCGAGTCCAAATCTTTCAATATCAGTCACCAATAATTTCTGAACAGTTAGTTGCACTAGTCCTACTGATTTCCTGCTTAGAGCATCAGCTACCACGTTTGCTTTAATTTGTCAAAAACTGGTTTGACACTCTTCTGTCCAGTTATAATTCACTTGCTTTCTCGTAACTTGGTCAAGGGAACAGCTATCTTAGAAAATCCTTGGATAAAACGCCTATAGTATCCAGCTAAACCCAAGAAACTCCTTATCTCTGCAACATTCTTTGGTGCTGGCCAGTCGTGAACAACTTCTACCTTGGCTGGGTCAACTTCTATTCCATCCTTAGAAATTTTACGGCCTAAGAATGATACTTTCTCCATCCAAAATCTCATTTGCTAAATTTTGGAAACAACTTCTTATCTTTCAAAATTTGGAGAACAGTTCTTAAGTGTTGAACGTGCTCCTTTAAGGTCTTAGAATACACTAAGATGTCATCAATGAAAACCACTACAACTGGTCTAAAAATAGTTGAAAGACCCTATTCATTAAATCCATAAAAGCTGATGGAGCATTCGTAAGTCCAAAAGGCATAACTAGAAATTCATAATGGCCATACCTAGTTCTAAAGGCTGTTTTGTAAACATCAGTAGCCTTAATCCTTAACTGATGGTATCCAGACCTCAAGTCGATCTTAGAAAATACTACGGACCCTCTCAACTGGTCGAACAGATCTTCTATCCTAGGTAATGGATACTTATTCTTAGTCGTCAATTTATTCAACTCTCGGTAATCTATACATAACCTCATACTTCCATCCTTTTTCTTAACAAACAATACAGGCGCTCCCCATGGCGAAGTACTTGGTCTAATAAACCTTTTCTCTCCAACAGATCTTGTATCTGTTCTTTCAATTCTTTCATCTCTGTTGGAGCTAATCGATATGGTGGTCTAGGTACTGGAGCAGCTCCCGGAATTAGATCGATCGAAAACTCTAACTCCCTGTCTGGTGGTAGTCCCTGGATGTCTTCTGGGAAACCCTCAATAAACTCATTCGCAACCTCTACGTCTACCAGTCGAGGCCTATCAGTCGCAGTTATGGATGATACAACTAGAGAAGTTCTATTAACATGTTTGGCCAAAAACTGGAATGAACTTCCTACGGGTGGGCTAACCATTACTGTTCGTGACTTAAAATCAATCACTACACCATACTTAGTTAACCAATCTATTCCCAAAATCATATCGAATTCTGGCATTGGTAAAACTATTAAAGCAGTGATCTTATGCCTTTGAAGTTCAAGTTCTAATTTTCTAAACATGAAAGGCCTGTCTCTTTTGCTGCCTCTCTTCATCGAGATCTTTCCAATCTCTTTCGATTTGCAGGGCTCTATCCACTGCTTCCCTGTAAGTTCTGGGCACTGACAGCCTAACATTCATCTTAAACATAGGCTTCAATCCCTCTACAAAGTGATTCAATTTCTCTTCTGGATCTCTCCCTATTAACGGCACAAAGTAGCACCCTCTTTCAAACACATGTGCATATTCTTGCACAGATAAACTCCTTGCTTAAGGGTCATAAAATCCCTCTTCAACTCAGACCTTTTCCCAACTGGGAAATATTGTTCGAAGAACACTTGCTTGAATTCTGCCCAAGTTAAGTTCAACAAATCTACAGACAATTTGGCTCCTTCCCACCAAATCATCGCATCTTCTCTTAACATATAGATAGCGCACCTGGGTCTATCTAAATCAGGTGTTTGGAGGTAATAAAAAATAACCTCCATAGACTTGATCCAACTCTCAGCAGTTATTGGATCAGTAGTACCAGTAAATTCCTTAGGCTTCTGGCGCCTAAATTTCTCTTGGGGGTCATCGTTACTTGGTCCCCTGCTGCTGGAAGATTGCCCATTTCCTCTGTTATTATTCTGTTCTACCAGCATTCTTAACAGTTGAGTGATATTAGCATTATTATCACTATCAGTTTCTTCTAGAGGAATACTTCTTCTAGTTCTTCCTCGTCCTCTTCCTGACATTCTATATTCTATAGCCCATAATCCACCACATGCATAAATCAGAACATGCTAAAATAAAAGACAATGCTCTGAAAATAAACTCACAATAGAGGAACAGACGATGAACTTTGATCCAGCTGTTTGTGAGTGTGTTTATCTCAGGAACGTTGCTCTGATACCATGTTATGACACCCGAACCCAACGGGGCCATGAGAATTGGGGTGAATAAAAATTTTTCGAATAAAAGAAGGCTAAAAGGTAATTCGCTATAGGCTGTATTTCCTATAACTTGAAAGAAAACTCGAAACACAAACCAGACGCAGACACAATACTAGTTACGGCGCCAACTGCTGAAACGTTTTGCGGAAAAACAGAGTATACTATATAACTTTGCAATTGCGATTTACAACCAGCTGCTATTCTATGTAAATATACAACCGTTGCAACTGATCTAATACAGATCTACAAAAGATAAAACAACATTATCCTAGACACGGATTACGTTGGCCCCTTGATAAACACAACCACCCAGCTGCTGGTTTCAAGTTTCACCTGCTGTTCTTCCATCAGTTGTCGCACCTGCACCATTTTAAAAGCTAGTGAGCCTAAGGGCTCAGCAAGTAAAACCTAGGTAATAACAATTCAAATATACAGGTGGACATCTGTTCAATACGTATGTTAAGGAACTCCAATGAACAATATCATTTTCGTAAACAGTTCAATAAACATTCAATGGCAGAAACAGGGGATGATAGCCCAGCTTCTCATTGTTAACAATTTCAATATCATTTTCAGTTGATCATGGCATATAAGTTCTATTTGGTCCATGTTGCACTTGATCAAATGACTTCGGAAATCCGTTCTAGCATTTCGCTCATATGAAAGGGCAGCCGACATCTGGACGACTACTCACCCTTCTTCAATGGGTGACCGTCAACTATCTATGCCATAATCTAAAATAGCTTTTGTTCCTTAACAATCCTTTCTTTAAACATTCCTTGAAATTTCTGTAAATCATCGGGTTCCATCATTTTAAACATTTTCTTCCCATTTTAAAACTTTACAGAGAATCGAATTCGATTTTGGAAACATATCGTTGAAATGAAACTGGTGAAAAGAAAACCAGTTTCAAGAGAATGGAACAGCACTTATGAAACAAAACAGATCTCTGCTGTTCGCAAATATCGCTAAAATGAACCAGCTGGAATAAATAGAAACCAGCTGCAAGATCTTTTTACTAAGACAATCGTATGTAAATGAAACGATGTCGTTGAAGTAAATAAAAGATAGGATGACAAGACTACCTGCTGATATTTTATAACTTAAAGAAACGACGTCGTTAGCGCATCAATCAGTCGCAAGGAATACGCTGATCAACCAGTTGCAAGAAAAAGCGCTAACACGTATATATATATAAACGAATAGTACCAGTCGCAAGACTAATACCAGCTGAAATGAACAGTACTTAGAAACGGATAAAGCAACTGCTGAACTATCACAATGGGATGCACCTGCTGGTGTTAACAAAGAAATACACCTGCTGGTTTTAGCAAAAGAAATGCACCTGCTGGTGAACAGTGTACCAGCTGGAATTTACGAAAGAAATACAACGACTGAAATATTTCAATAGGAATACACCTGCTGATGTACAGTGCATCTGCTGATTTTATGAAAACAATGAAACTGCTGATGAACAAACTATCAGCTGATGAACAAACTATCAGCTGATGAACAATAAAATATACAACAGCTGAACATGAAATAGTGCGACTGCTGGTCGCAACTACTGAACTCAAACAATGCGACAGCTGAAATCTAACAAAGGAAATGAAACTGCTGGTTTTACGATAACAATGCAGCTGCTGATTTTCAACAAAGAAGTGCAACTGCTGATTTTAACAAGGGAAAGATGCACCTGCTGATGAACAGTGCATCTTCTGGAATTTACGAAAACACTTGTAATATCGAAACAATGATCACGCTACCAGCCGTCGCCTATTAAACCAGACTTTATACTGATTCAACTAGCAACTACCGATTACACAATCATCAAATCCCGACATTACAGCAAAAGGAGGAACATTCGTAAACATTATAACAATGCAGCTGCTGAATCTTAACAAGGAGATACAACTGCTGGAACATAACTCGACATTTGTAACATCAAAACAACAACTATTCCTGTCCTTTTTCATGTTTAAAAACATTTTAAAACATGAACTTCGAAACTTACAATAACATATAGGCAAGAAGACTCAGAAACATGAATATATGCTTTAAATGGTGAGTCAAGAAACAACTTTTACTTGCCTTAACCGTAGCTTTGCAACAGCAGCTGATCCCTGCAGAATTTTTCCCCTTGAGCAATACACGAACTTCTCTGCAAATAACTTTGAAGAACACAGGAGGATTTCTTTGAAAATGATAAAGATCTTTCATCAAAAACAGGTTTAAATACCGAAGGGATTAGTGGCGAGCTACTTGTAATATTTATCATGACACACTTTAAACAAGTTGCAGTATTTTAAATAAAAACTCCCTTCTAACCATTTTAATTTGTAAAGTACCAAACCTTTTCCAAAAGAAATCATTTCACCTCCTTAAAATATTTTTCGATCGATTTAAACCAGCTCGTGCATCACTCTTTGGAGTCATCTGCTGGTACCAGCAGCAGCGTATCTCATTTCTGAAATTAATTAAAATCAGCAAATACATAACATTTAAAATTGCCAATTTGGCCCATGAGATCAATAAAATGCATAAATGTGGTCCTATGGATTTTGGGGCGTTACACGGTTAGTCGAGGGTCGAGTCAAAATATTTTAAGTTTGGTCGGACTTATTTTATTTCAGGACCGGGCGTTTTAATGTTAAAATTTTAGGTCCAATTTTAAGAATTTTGGGTCAAATATTTTAAGTCAAAATTTTAATTATTTTATGGACGAATATTTTATTTTACGTTTTAAAATAAAAATTGGTCAATGAGACTTTTATTTAGTCAAATTTGTAATGCTTGATTTTAAAGTAAAGGAGTGAGTATTTTATAAACTTTTTAAAGCTCAATTTTAAAGTTATGGTCCAAGTCATGTTTAGGGTTAGATGTCAAATTAAAGTTAAGTCTAGGCTTTTGGACTTAAAATTAGTGGGCCGGGTACCTGAACCAGTCCTTGACCGAAGTAGAAAATGTAGAAGTCCGTGAATATATATTTAATTATACATGTAGTATGTTATGTATACGAAATGAAAATGTTTTACTTAAAGAATTAAAGATATATTGACGGGCTAAGCCTTTTAAATTGCATGTTTTTATGAAATGCACGCATCACGAAAGTTTTATGAAAATGTTAAGGCATGAAAGAAAAGAAAAATATTTTCAAGGGATTGAAGTGATGTGTGGCAAGTTTACGATGAGAGCTTGTCGGGATACCGTGCCCAAGGATCCCCTATTTTAATATATTACGAGCTTATGGATCCATGTGATCACGACATGGTGAAGTGGTAGCATAGAGGTGTGAGAGATCCCGAGGTAAGGTCGGGTGAACCTGTTGGATCTGTTTTTGACAGATCCTGATTAAGTTTTGAATTACACAAAACCTGTTATTGTGTTTCTAACAATTCTACTTAAGTGTACAGGTTTTAGGAACGAAGAAGACGATCAGCAGCAGCTATATTTGTCTAGCCGATGGTTCGCAATATATAAAGATTCAGCAGTTGATTTGATGTTCATGGAATCGGCAGCTGGATTAGCAATGGAGACGTCCAAAGTTGAATCAGCTGTTCGTAATCAGGCGGAGGCCAAGTTGAATCAGCTGGAGCATGATGAACCAGCTGAAACGACGACAACCAGCTGCAAGCGCTAAAGAGAAGAGATGAACCAGCTGGTACATATATTGAGAAGCGCGCTGGAGAAATAGAAGACAACAACAGAGGGAAGAACACTGGAAGATGAAGCAGTCGACAATCATTCTAGAGAGGAGCTTATTGTATGTCGACTGCTGAATCTTCATTAGCTCATTTTAGGAGCATTTCCCTAGTGTGTGAGATGTATCTTTTGAGAGTTGTGCGTACACTGTAATTCTCACACACAGAGATTCATTCACATTCATTGGTGAATGAATCTCAAAACCATTTCACAACAGGTCCCGTCCAAGCACGATGACGTTAAACTTGTGTATGTAGTTAGTCACACAGTTGCGGCTGGTGTGCATTTGAGGAGTCTAGGAGTCAATACAAGTGCTGCTTGTGTGGGTGGGTGTTTGCAGATGTGCTGTAACCATCAAAGTCTTCTAGTGGAGCCTTCCGCGGTGGAAGAAGGGGAGATGTAGGACATTGAGGTCCGAACTTCCAGAAACAAATATGCTGTGTACTGTATTGTGTTCTTTATTCATTCAGCATTTGCTTTACTTAGCATAGTCACGCATACACGTTTATAGTTCAGCACTTGCCTACATTTTAGCATACGCATAAACAGAATTCAGCACTTAGCATTCTCGCACACACAGTTAGCACACAAGAACTTGCCAAGTCTCGAACAGATTTATGTTGTACATAAATCTGTTTGAGTTGTTTTAAAATATTAGGATTCAGTTCTGGTATTTTCCGCATGATTTTCAAATCATACCAGATCTGTCTCCGGTGCTCTGTTTATTGTAAATGTTCAAGAACATCGAGCTATTACAGCTCCAACCAGCGCTGAAAATTTTAATTGCTCATTTTAAACCAGCGGCTGCTAAGTTCCTTTTAAAAACAGGGACCATCAAGTGGTATCAGAGCAGGTTGTTCTTGAACGAGCACTGATTTTAAAACACATGTGCTATGTTTTTTTTTAAAGTTTTAACTATTTTGAGAAGCTTGTCTATGAAGGCCAGTTAATTTGTTTTAATGTAGAACCGGTTTTTCGCTTGATGAACTGTCGAGATGCGCGAGTCTCGGGCAGATGCCAAGCTTCTATTTTCGTTGTGCTGTAAGATCACTTGGAGCGAGGCTCAGTGACAAGCACATGGGGCGAGATAGAAGAAGGAAAAATCTGAGTTGTTCTCTGTACTGGTTCTTCATAGATTTAAGTAACTCAGTAGCACTTGTTCATTTAAAATATCTCGATGCTCTGATGTATTTTAAATTTTTCTGTTTTGCGGATTTTCAGCTGATGCAAAATTTTGATTTTAAAATGATTTGAGCTCATGTTATAAAAGATAGGGAGAGTGGCGTCACTGTCATTATAATTTTGAGTTATGCATCAGTTTCGCTTTTCAAAATCATATATTGTTGCATACGGTGCTTCCCAAAGCTGTTTTGTTTTTCAAAGATTAAAACTCCTGCTGTTACGTTGCTTTTGTTGTAATAGTGTAGGGAGAGCTTTTCGTTTTAATTATAGGGAAGACCAACAGTTCACTCTCTTTTTGATTCCCACAAAAAGGGAGAGAATTGTTAGAACATGCATCGTTGATTTGAGGTTTTGTGTAAATCAAAAAGGGAGAGATTGTTGGATCTGTTTTTGAAGATCCGCCATATCGAGCGCTGAACAGATTTGGAATCTATCTAACGGCTAATTCAAACAGAGCTTATATATTCGAGGAGCGCCATTGAAGAAGGTTGATCAAGAGGGTGAAAACCGAGAGTTGTTGTTACACAGAAAAGAAAATCAATAGAAGACAACAACAGAGGGAAAAATGAATCTGAAGTGAAGCTGTCAATTACCATTCGAGAAGAGAGCTTAATTGCAGTTGACAGTGGAGCTGGAATTAGCTAATTAGAGCATTTCCCTAGTGTGTGAGAAAAACAGAGAGTTGAGCGTTTCATTGTATCAATCTCACACACAGAGATTCATTCACAGTTTATTGGTGAATGAATCTCAAAATGTTTTACAGTTCCCGTCCAAGCACGAAGACGTAAAACTCTTGTGTATGTAGTCAGTCACACAGTTGAGGCTGGTGTGCATTTGTGGAGTCTAGGAGTTCTCACAGCTGCTGGTTGTGGGATTGGGTCTGTACACAAGTTGTAAGATCAAATCTTCTAGTAGTGGATCCTTCCGAGGTGGAAGAAGGGGAGATGTAGGACATTGAAGTCCGAACTTCCAGAAACAAATATGTTGTGTACTGTATTGTGTTCTTTATTCATTCAGCATTTGCTTTACTTAGCATAGTCACGCATACACGTTTATAGTTCAGCACTTGCCTACATTTTAGCATACGCATAAACAGAATTCAGCACTTAGCATTCTCGCACACACAGTTAGCACACAAGAACTTGCCAAGTCTCGAACAGATTTATGTTGTACATAAATCTGTTTGAGTTGTTTTAAAATATTAGGATTCAGTTCTGGTATTTTCCGCATGATTTTCAAATCATACCAGATCTGTCTCCGGTGCTCTGTTTATTGTAAATGTTCAAGAACATCGAGCTATTACAGCTCCAAGCAGCGCTGAAAATTTTAATTGCTCATTTTAAACCAGCGGCTGCTAAGTTCCTTTTAAAAACAGGGACCATCAGAACCGCATCGCCACGTACGTTGGTTTCTTAGATTGATCAATCGCTTATGTTATGGCTCACACTTCATGGATACGACTCGCACGCCCTTTTAAGTTACGTTATGTTATGCTCATTCCTCAGTATGTTACGATATATGATCATGTACTATTATGAAGAGTTTCAACACATGTTTTACGATCATCCATGCACGCATGTTTTGAAGTTATTTTACTATATGTATATGCTTGCATGTGATTTTATTATATGTACGTTGTTATTATTCAGATAGAGCATGCTGGGCCTTTAGGCTCACTAGGTTTAAATAGTGCAGGTGATGAACAACTTTGATTTTATCCCAACCGGTGGTGAGGACCTCTGAGCGCCCGTTGCAGCTGTTACCCCGTGACCACTCTGACGTCTTCATTTTATGTTATGAAACATTTTTAGTTATTTTACTAGTCATGTTCCGCAACGTTTACGTACTCTGATTTTAAGCGTATGGATGATTTCATGTTTGAGTTACTCATTTATTTATGTTTTAAAGTAATATCGAGAAAAATGTTTTAGAGAGGATGAGCCATACTTTTAAAGATTGTTATAGATGTTTATTCCGAAAATTATTTTAAAAAAAAATTTCTAGAGACCGTGTCGTTTCACTTAGCCTCCACCATTAGATCAAGTTGATTTCCACCGTCCATAAAGAGGTGGATCACTATAAATAGGTGTAATGACTTCATTTGTAAGTATCCAAGCAAGAATTCAAGCAATCATTCTTTAGCAATACAAAACACACTTTCTTTCCAACACTTTGTGCCTTTATTTCTTGCCAGCACTTTTAGCACACTCAAACACTTTTTTGAGAGAGGCTGACTTAGCTACCACAAGGGGTGGAAGGAGCTAAAGTTGCACGCGACATTGTTAAGGGAACAATTCCGTGACAAGTGGTATCAGAGCCCGATTTTGGAACCTAGAGTTGTAATCAAAGATGGCAGGAAACGTTGATAAGGTCGCCGATGTAGTGAAGGAGCGCGGAAGGGACGCTCTGGTTAATCCTCCCAAGAAGAAGAGGGACCAGAGTCGTGATCGTGACCCGGTTCCTTGTTGGGAAGATATTTTTGGAGAGATTGCTACCAAGGTAGAGTCAAGTGAGCACACCATCGCTACCTTGGAAAGCCACGTGCTCGATGAACTTGATACGGTGAAAGAGACCCAAGCTGATTAGGAGGATCACATGGGGCAGCTGGAGGCTATAGTCCAAGATCTCAAGGCAAGCATCAAGGGGATGCAGGAAGATCTAGCACTATGCAAGGGAGCCGCAGCTAGTGGGGCACTGGCAAAAATTCAAGTAATCCAAGGGTGGAATACCCAAAGCTGGTAGGTCTCGATGGTGAGAGCGATGCCAAGAGGTTGTTAACTCTTTATGGCCACTAGAGCAGTACTTCGAGGGGCTAAATATTGTTGAGGAGACAACCAAGGTAAAGACCACTACCCTTTACTTCTAGATAATGCAATTCTTTCGTGACGCAGGAAACATGCCGAAATCGAACGAGGAGCTTGTCGTATTGATACTTGGGACGAGTTCAAGAATGACCTCAAGCGCCAATTTTATCTCGACAACGTAGTGTACGAAGCTCGGAGGAAGTTGTGAGCATTGAGGCACCGATACACCATTTCCGAGTACGTAAAAAAGATCACGCTTGTTATGCTTCAAATACCCAACTTGTTCGAAGAAGATATCTTGTTCCATTTTATCGATGGGCTACAAGTATGGGCGAGACAATAGCTCCAACGAATGATGTAAAGTCGATCGACGAAGATATTGCAGCTGCCAAGGCCTTTACCGAGTTCCAACCACGGAACCCAGGAGACTCATCGAAGTAGAAGAAGTGGAACTCCGGCAAGGTGGGGGAGAGAAGCGGCATAGCAACGATCAAGACAATCGTAACCAACGAAGGGCACAATATTCCAAGCAAGGAGACAAATGAGCTACCCGCAAAAACTACAAGGAGAATAAGGCAGCCTTCGTACCGAAAGGCGGGTACGCCATGAGAATTTGTCCAAAGGTTGGCTCACTATCAGCCATAGTGCAGAGACAAGAGGCCGAAGCCTGCAACGATGTGGAGGGAAGTAAGATTGGGTCTCTCCAACTTCTTAATGCTCTTGAGGCCAAACCTCTATCCACACAATCAAGAAACGGGCTGATGTTTGTGGAGGAAATCATTTATTGGAAGCCCACTAAGCGTTGATGGACACCAGAGAAACCCAAAACTTTGTGACTGGGGAGGAGGCCAAGAGGGTTGGCTTGAAATGGACAAGGGGGCAAGGGATTCTCAAGACCGTCAACTCCAAGGCACAACCACTAACAGGTGTATCCCGAGGTGTAGAGCTTCGCCTAGGCACTTGGTCACAATGGATGACTTCAAAGTTGTTCTAGGCATGGAATATTTACTCAAGGCAACTGGTATCCCCATGCCTTCTTTCAGTTCCGTTTGCAGTTTGGAGAAGGGATCTCCATGTATGGTACCCACAATCGAGTCACCGGACGGGCAACGTGAGGTCAAGCACTTGTCGAAAATGCAAATCACCAAGGGGGTGAAGAAGGGCGAACCTGCATATTTGGCAACATTCAAAGATAAAGTGTAGGGCGATAAAGAGGAGGATGTGCCAATTCTCATAAAATAAGTCCTTGAGGAGAACAAGGATGTTATGCCCACCGAACTACCCAACAAGCTTCCACCAAGGAGAGTGGTGGAACACAAGATCGAGTTGGAGCCAGTGCCAAACCACCCACCATGGAACCTTACCGAATGGCACCATCGGAGTTGGAGGAACTCTGGAAATAACTTACGGAGCTGCTGGACACGAGGAATATTCGGCCATCAAAAGCACTTTACGGTGCACCTGTGCTCTTTTAGAAGAAACAGGACGGGTCCTTGAGGATGTCTGTGGACTACCGGGCTTTAAACAAGGTAACCATCAAGAACCTCTATCCCGTTCCCCTGATCGATAGGTTGGTGCAGCCAAAGTGTATACCAAGATTGATTTTCAAAAGGGCTACTACCAAGTTCGAATTGTCGATGGAGACGAGCCGAAGACGACATGCGTTACCCGGTATGGATTGTAAAAGTGGTTAGTCATGCCTTTTGGACTAACCAACGCTCCCGCAACCTTCTGCATATTGATGAACAAAATCTTCCAACCATAATTGGACCGGTTCGTGGTGGTCTACCTGGATGACATGTTGGTGCAGTGTTGGATCCGGATCCCGTTTCCCGGGGCACAGCGGAAGTTTAAAATTTTTGCATCGGGAATCGTTCAATACATCAAATCTATTCAATAAACATACATATAATATTTAACGAATGTTACCTTGCTGGCGTCTAGGCGCCTGGCTCCGACCAGATTCACAGGGAATTCTGGCACTTCAAAGGTTGGCGGCGGTAGATCTCCTAATCAGGTCCACGACCGGTAACATGGTTCCTTCATCATCCTGCAATAGAAGGCCCCTGACGAATTTGGCACGAACGAAATCTCTTCGAAAGGGTGATCGGAACAAGTCCGATCACGCGATCAACGGCGGCGGCGGCCGTGAGGTTGTGAGGGAGAAGGGGCCGGCGCCTTTTTGGAGCTAGGTTTGGTGTTCAAGTGTTATGTCATGTAGCCCTAGGTCTAGCATAAGTAGACCAATGATGGGCTTGAACCAATCCAATGGGCCTGGGTCAGGCCCAGGTCCATATGAACATTCGGTTCATTTCCATCACAGTGGCTCCATCACAACTCCGATCGACGATCAGATCAGACCGATCAACACAGTTTCTAAAACTTAGTATTATGATGTGAAAACAATTTTTCAGACCACCTAGTCCAAAATTGCAGTTTAGCCCCTCAACTTTGGGAAATCGCAATTTGACCCCTGTTGACTTTTAGGAAGTCGCACTCCCTAAATTCCTCCTCCTATGATCAACACATTGAGCTCAGTTTCCGTGTGGAAATCGTGAATCCAGTACTTGTGTGACCCTCAATGGTTCAGGGATACAGCTAGCCGTGGGCCCCACAACCATTGTGACTCCGAAATCACAATTTCGGACTTGCCCATCGGATCATGGTAAAGCGCCTAGCAACATCGCCCCATGATCCCCTAGGTATCATTGATAGCGCCTGCAAGAACCAGTTGGTCATGGTTAACGTACAGTACCGTCCTTTCAACACATATATCCCGATCAGATCAACGACCATTGGTAAATCGAGAGTCGCTAGAGATCCGATAACTATGCATACATCTTGGAGATCAAATAGCGACATCGCGAGTGTTACTAGGTAAACCCATTTACCTAAAACACATCCAGTACTCTGGCCAAAGATTTATTACACTATTATCTCCTCAGATAGCATAGAATATCCACGCATAAAAGCGAGCGGTGAATCCTCGACAACGAAGCATCGACTCCTACATGCATCGGGACCTCACCCAATCACGCCACCTAATGACCCCAAATGAGTCGGTAAACGGGTCAAAGTGAGGCACCTATCATGTAGAGTCTCAATGACGTTTCGAGTAGTGAGGACTAATCAGTACACCAAGACCTCGGACTTATCCACTCGACAAATGGTAACCACTTTGAAAGTCCGAACGAGGGTAGTTCGATAGATCACCAGGTCACTATGCATATGCATGCTCAGAACATCACAATGTTCCCTACCAATGAAACATGGTACTTCGCATCGCAGATGCTAGTCTCGAGCTCGGGCGGCCTTATCCTCATTTTGACGGCCCAATCGACTAGGAACGAGTTCAGAATACACAGTGACTATTAGATGTGTTTCATGATATCCATCATATCCACTATCACATCTAACTTACACGCATCGCAGATGCTAGTCTCGAGCTCGGGCGGCCTTATCCTCATTTTGACGGCCCAATCGACTAGGAACGAGTTCAGAATACACAGTGACTATTAGATGTGTTTCATGATATCCATCATATCCACTATCACATCTAACTTACACTATGGTGCATTCTAGGTCTTGATCCAACACAATTTTTAACATTATAACATAATGAATATAAAGAATTCCATAAAAGAAATGCGAATTTCATAAATAAAGATCGTTATACAAAGAGTCAATAAAACCCACACGCCATAAGTTGGCTAGTTGGGCATCTACTCTAACATGACATTGTGATTTATAGCAACTCAATGGAGGAGAATGCAACCATCTACGCACCATCTTTGAAGTATTGCGGGACAACGAGCTGTATGTGAAGAAGTCTAAGTGCTCGTTTGCCAAGGAAGAGGTTCTCTTTCTTGGTCATATTATCGGTCATGGGAAGCTTCGTATGGACGAGTCCAAGGTGAAGGCCATCATGGAATGGGAGGCGCGAACAAAGGTAACCAAACTGCGATCTTTCCTTGGATTTGTTAACTATTACCGCAGGTTCATCCAAGGATACTACAGCCCGGGAAGCACCATCACGTTCCTACTCAAGAAAGGAAGAGTATGGTTTTGTCCGAGCATTGTGAGGAAGCCTTCAAGAACTTGAAGGCAGCGGTTAGTCAAGATCTGTTCCTAGCCTTTCCCAATTTCATCAAGGTCTTTGAAATTCACATGGATGCATCGGACTTTTCTATTGGAGGCGTTTTAATGCAAGAGGGGCATCCAATCACATTTGAACGCCTCGAGCTAAATGACCCCAACGGTACAAGGGGCAAGTGCAGGAGTTGATCGCTGTTGTTCATTGCCTACGTGTTTGGAGACATTACTTGCTCGGGTCACACTTTACCATCAAGACGGACAACATGGAAACAACTTATTTCCAAAATCATAGGAAGTTGTCACAGAAGCAAGCCCGATGGAAAGAATTCTTAGCGGAGTTTGACTACACATTGGAGTACAAGCTCGGGAAGACCAATGTTGTAGCCGACGCATTGAGTCGGAAGACCGAACTTGCAGCCTTGAGCCTAGCCAAAGGGGAGATAAAGGGACACATCAAGGAGGGCTTGGAGCATGACCCGATGGCTAGGGAGCTGGTGAATCTCTATTCATATGGCAATACTAAGCAGTTTTGGGTAGAGGACGACCTACTCTACACCAAAGGATGGCGCTTGTTTGTTCCCAAGTGGGACAATTTGAGACGGGACCTTATTCGGGAGTGTTACGACACCCGATAGGCAGGAAATCCGGGACAAAGACATACATTGGCAGTACTTGAATCCTCGTACTTCTGGCCACAAATTTGGGACAGTGTGGAACTTTATGTGAAAACTTGTCTTTTGTGCCAACAAGACAAGGTGGAGAACAAGAAACCCGTGTGACTACTTGAGCCACTACCCGTTTCGGACCGAACATGGGACTCCATTACCATGGAATTCATCAGTGCATTGCCAAAATCCGAGGGTTTTGTATCCATAATGGTGGTAGTGGATTGATTCTCAAAGTACGGGACATTCACAGCTTGCACGAAAGATTGCACGGCAGAGGAGGCTGCTTGAGCATTCTTTAAAATTGTGGTAAAGTATTGGGGGTTACCTCGTAGCATTGTGAGTGATCGAGACCCCCGTTTTACGGGACGCTTGTGGACGGAGTTGCTCAAACTCCTAGGATCACAGTTGTGTTTCTCGACAAGCTTCCAATCACAAAAAAATGGGAAAAATGAACGGGTAAATGGCTTTCTTGAGTGTTACCTGCGGAACTTTGTTAGCGCCAACCAGTGGTATTGGGCCAAGATCTTGGATGTGGCACAATTTTCGTACAACCTATAGAGGAGAAAGGTTACCGGACAAAGTTCGTTCGAGTTAGCAATGGGACAACAACCTTTGGCTCCACATACTTTGGCAATAGAACTCAACGATGGTAGGAGTCCAGGTGCGACAAAGATGGCCAATTCATGGTTGGAACAAGTGGACTTAGCATGATCCTGCTTGGATAAGGCTCGCAAGAGGATGAAGAAGTGGGTCGATAGGAAAAGGCGTCCAAAGGAGTACCGCATTAGGGACCAAGTTCTTGTGAAGCTACTTCCTCAACAATTCAAAGCATTCCGAAGCTTGCATAAGGGCTTGCTACGTTGGTGTGAAGGACCCTTTCCCAATCTCGCTAAATTAGGCAAGGTGTATTACCGAATTGACCTACCTAGCACCTTGAAGATCCATCCGGTCTTCCACGTAATTATGTTAAAACCCTATCGTGAGGACGTGGAAGACTCAAGTAGATGGAAATCAAATCGAGCACCACCTGTGATGACCAAGTCTTATGAAAAAGAAGTGGATGAGGTGCTCGCAAGAAGAAATAAATGAAGGCGAGGCGTGCCACCCCGTGCTCAAAAATTAATCCAATGGAATGGGCTACCCGAGTCCGATGCAGCATGGGTGTTTGAAGAAGACTTGTGGTAGTTCCGAAACTTGCTTCACAAGTACGAGTCGACGAGGGCGTTGCCGAATTAGGTGTGGGAGGATGTCACAGCCAGTCTAAGTCTTGTGGAGTTTGAAGCCTAGAGGTTACTTTTGATCCAACAAGATTGGTCCTCCTTTTTAGCCAAAGTTCCTTGGGCCAAACTTATAAATAGTCTTCTAGATTCTTCTCTCTTTAGATATACTTAGAAGAGTAGGAGGTTGAAGAGAATTCAAAAAGACTTAGCCTCCACCGTTAGATCAAGTTGATCTCCACCGTAATTAAGGAGGTGAATCACTATAAATAGGTGGAGGGACTTCATTTGTAAGTATCCAAGCTAGTATTCAAGCAATCAATCTTTAGCAATACAAAACACTTTCTTTCCAACACTTTGTCCTTTCTTTCTTGCCAGCACTTTTAGCACATTCAAACACTTTTTCAAGAGAGGCTGACTTAGCTACCACAAGGGGTGGAAAGGAGCTAAAGCCGCACGAGACATTGTTAGGGAACAAGTCCTTGACACATGGCTTACTTTGAGGGAAGTTAATGAACATGCGATTGGGCTAGAAAGTATTCCATATCGACGGACTATTTCGCGATCCTCGAGGTTAAGAAAAAAAGTCTCAATTTATGAATGCATAACTTAAAATTTCTGGACAAGTGAGATCTTCTGGTCTGCGTGCGTGGGAGCAGCTCAAACAAAGAAGAGTCTGGTCCGGTCTAATTCAGGCACAGCCCACCCGTCTGCTTCTAGGTCCGGGAATGGCGCCAGGGATACATCCATCAATGCACAAGAATCAGATGCGATAAACTCTGGAACTCCAGAAAACCAAAGAAGAAGCTTGAATAATAAGTTACAAATATAAGTTAGTGGGATATGACTATTGCCTAGTGTTGGATCTATTTTTACAGATCAGAATCAAAGTTTTGATTCACACAAATCCATTGCTATTGTACTAACGATTTAACTTAAGTGCGTAGGTTGATCTGAAAAATACAAACGCAATTTCGGAGACCTAATCGAAGGAATTTGGCTGAAAAGCGGCTTAGTTCACGACACATTCGTGAATCTTGCTCGTTGGAACGTTTCGGAGGGAGTAGCACCGGTCTCAGGCAAAAATATGCAAACTCATCCCGAATCCTGCGAGCTGGATGAAGATAAATGTAGCAGCTCAACAGCGAGCTGGTAAATTAGAGGATATCCAAGCTAGAACAGTAAGGTGACGCCCAATCTGGTCTAGCATAGGACAACTTAGCTGATACAGTGAGGGGACGCCCGAGCTGATCCAGCTAAGGACAACCAGATCGCAGAGGACACCCAAGCTGGCTCACCAGCTTGAAGCAAGAGCATGTTCAGATCAGTACTGAAAAGCAGTACAGTCTGATGAAGAAGCGACCAGCTCGGAGACCAGCTAAGGGAAAAACAACTCAGCAACCAGCTGGTAGAGACCAGCCCAGAGTTCAGCAACCTGCTCAAAGAGCAGAGACCAGCTCAGAGCAAAGCAGTTTGAATACAAGTATTGTGGAGATTGTATTGCGAAGTTCAAACTGATTTGTTGTATTGTCAAATACGCTGTTCACAGAGTTCAAAAGTCAGCAATGGTTGCTGCATCGCATTTAATGAAAAGGGGCTTTAAATCACAAAGCCTGCAAAGTATTAAATGACAAAGGACACAAGGTACATCTATGTCAGAACTTTTCAAAGAATTTCAAACGGAAAGAAACTTGTGTCCAACGGCTACAATCTGCATTGAGGCTATATATCTAAGATGAGCAGCAGAAGATAAAAGGAGGGGGTATGCAGGAGCCAAAACAGATTAATCAAGTCTACTGCATAACCCAGGGAAGACATCGAGAAACCAGCTCGGAGAGGAGCACTTCCCAGTATGTTAGAATACATTTGAGAGTAAGCGTACACTATATATTTCTCACACACAGATTCACTCACATATGAGAGCTGAGAGCTAAATTGTTGAGTTGAGTGAATCAGATCAAATACTTCCACTGTAGTCTTTGGACAGAGACGTTAAACAAATATAGTTGTCTTTTGCACTGAGACGTTAAAGAAGTGTGTGTAGTCTTTCGCACTGAGACCGTAAAGAAGTGTCGCCTTTCACACTTAGGCAGTGAAGAAGTGAGTTTGACACATGCAGCTTGCGGGCTGGTGTGCAGTGGTGTGGCTAGGAGTTCTTAGGGCTGAGGGGGCATCGGAGTGTGTTGCAGCATGGGTCGTTGTAATCAAAGTCTTCTAGAGGATCCTTCCCGTTGCGAAAGATGGGGAGATGTAGGAGATTGAGCTCCGAACTTCCATAAGCAAATCAGCGTATTTCTTTATTGCTTTACCGCATTCATTCATATGCATAGCAAGTTTATATGCACAAAACTGTTTAAATAAGCTTTCGAATTTAAGAGTCCAGTTTGAGTAATTTCCGCATGCTTTAATTGATTACTCAATATGTAACTGTGCACAAAGTATTCAAGAACACTGAGCTACTGCAGGTGAAGTAATAAATAACAAGATCGCACAGCTTTTTCATCAAGCTGGTTTTTACAACTAGCTAGAACCAGGCTCTTGCACTGTGTTGGTTTAGCACCGAGCTCGTCATACATAAAAGCGATCTGGTTTCAGCATCCAGCTGGAACCAACTTAGTGATTAAGACATGGTTTCAGTATCCAGCTGGATCCTACGTCTTTCAAGTAACCTGGTTATTCCCTCTAAGTGCTAAATATTGACTAGATAACTCTTGTGTACACTAACAGAGGGTGAAATTGGATCCTATCAAGTGGTATCAGAGCAAGTTGTTCTTGAATAGTGCATTTCTTTTCGTAAAAGTTTTTAACAGTTTTAAAACTTATGTCTGCTCTGATAGTCGTTCGAAAGCCTCTCTATGCTGCAAAATTTTAAGATTTTCAAAACTCATTGCATATGGATAGGGGGAGAAATGTCTACTGAGTTGCAGAATAATTTCTCGAAACGAAAGAGCGGCAACATCTCTTCCAACGAGCTGACAGATTGCGCGAGGTCTATGGACGCCAAGATCTTTTAGAGAAAAATGGAAGAGATTCTGTGAATTGAATCTTGTATTGCTCCTCTGGTCTATATATAAGTGAGATTTTGTGTAGCATAGATTTTATCTTCAAAGTCTCATGCATGCATATTGTTTTCAACAAACTGTCTTCCTGTGCACAATGTTTTTATTTCAAAAATAAAATTACCCCATGATTTGTTGATGGGGAGTTTTGTTTTAACTATTAAGGGGGAGACAATATTTCAAACTCTTTTTGATTCCCACAAAAAGGGGGAGAAATATTTCAAGCATAAACATACCTGCATATGTTTATCCGGATTGTATGTAAATAAAAAAGGGGGAGATTGTTAGATCAATTTTTACAGATCGGAATCAAAGTTTTGATTAACACAAAATCCTTTACTATTGTACAAACGATTTAACTTAAGTGCGCAGGTTGAGCTAAAAAATAAAAACTCATTTAGGAGGCCTAATCGAAGGAATTTGGTTGAAAAGCGGCTTAGATCACGACAAAGTCGTGAGTCTTGCTCCTTGGACCATTTTGGAGGGAGTAGCATCGGTCTCGGGCAAAATATGCAAGCTCATCCCAAACCACGTGAGCTCGATGAAGAGAAATGTAGCAGCTCAGCAGCGAGCTGGAACAATAGAAGATATACAAGCTAGAACAGTAAGGGGACGCCCAAGCTGGTCTAGCATAGGACAAATTAGCTGGTACAGTGAGGGGACGCCCGAGCTGATCCAGCTAAGGACAACCAGATCGCAGAGGACACCCAAGCTGGCTCACCAGCTTGAAGCAAGAGCATGTTCACATCAGTATTGAAAAGCAGTACAGTCTGATGAAGAAGCGACCAGCTCGGAGACCAGCCCAGAGTTCAGCAACCAACTAGTAGAGACCAGCCCAGAGTTCAGCAACCTGCTCAAAGAACAGAGACCAGTTCAGAGCAAAGCAGTTTGAACACAAGTATTGTGGAGATTGTATTGCGAAGTTCAAACTGATTTGTTGTATTGTCAAATACGCTGTTCACAGAGCTCAAAGTCAGCAATGGTTGCTGCAGCGCATTTAATGAAAAGGAGCTTAAAGTCAACAAAGTTTGCAAAGCATTAAATGACAAAGGACACAAGGTACATCTATGTCAGTACTTTTCAGAAGACTTTCCTACGAAAAGATGTTGGGGATCCGGATCCGCCCCCCGGCGAGGCAGCGGAAGAACAAAGAAATACAGCCGGGAGACGATCAATACGAAAAATTCAATAACAATTATCAACATATATAGGGTGTTCAAAACCACTACCTTGCTGGCACTTGTGCCTAGCTCCAACCGTAGTTACAATAACGTCGGCTCTTCTCGGTAGATTGCGGTAGATATCGCCAATCCGGTCCACGACCAGAAACGAGACTCCTTCGTCAGCCTGCACTAGAAGGACTGACGAGATCAGCACGAACGGATTCTCCTCGTCGAATTGGCCGGAAACAATTTTCCGACGAAGACGGGCGGCGGCGCACGGCGGGCGGCGGCGGCGGCGTATGTGGAGAGGAGGGGAGGCGGCTAATTTGTGCTTAGGGTTAGGGTTATGTGTTGTGTAATGTCATGTCTACAATGAAGTTATTAAGTCTAATTAAATAGACTTAATGATGGACTTGGACCGGCCCAACGGGCCCGGGTCCAAATGACGATATCCATCACTGCGACTTCATCGTAACTCCGATCGCCGATCAGATCGGACCGACCGACTCAGTTTCCAAAACTGAATGTTATGATGTGAATTTTTTTTTTTTCAGATCATCTAACCCTAAATTGCAGAATGACCGTTTTGCCCCTCAACATCGGCAAATCACGATTTGACCTCTGTTGACTTTTGGGAATTCGCACTCCCAAAATCCTCTTCGTATGCTCAACACATTGAGCTGAGTATCCGTGCGGGAATCTCGAACCCAGTACTTGTGTGACCCTCAATGGTTCAGGGATACAGCTAGCCGTGGGCCCACAACCATTGTGGCTCCGGAATCACAATTTCGGACTTGCCCAACGGATCATGGTAAAGCGTCTAGCAACATCGCCCCATGATCCCCTAGGTATCACTGATAGTGCCTGCAAGAACCAGTTGGTCGTGGTTAACGTACAGTACGGTCCTTTCAATCCATATATCCCGATCAGATCAACGACCATTTGTAAATCGAGAGTCTCTATAGATCCGATAGCTATGCATACATCTTGGAGATCAAATAGTGACATCGCGAGTGTAACTAGGTAAACACATTTACCTAAAACACTTCTAGTACTCTGGCCAGAGATTTATACACTATTATCTCCTCAGAGTACGGTCCTTTCAATCCATATATCCCGATCAGATCAACGACCATTTGTAAATCGAGAGTCTCTATAGATCCGATAGCTATGCATACATCTTGGAGATCAAATAGTGACATCGCGAGTGTAACTAGGTAAACACATTTACCTAAAACACTTCTAGTACTCTGGCCAGAGATTTATACACTATTATCTCCTCAGATAGCATAAGATATCCACGCATGTCTGCAAGCGGTGAATCCTCGAAAACGATGCATCGACTCCTACATGCATCGGGGTCTCACCCAATCCCGACGCCTTATGACCCCAAGTGAGTCGGCAAATGGGTCAAAGTGAGACGCCTATCATGTAGAGTCTCAATGACGTTTCGAGTCATGAGGACTAATCAGTACAACCAAGACCTCGGACTTATCCACTCGACAAATGGTAACCACTTGGAAAGTCCGAAGGAGGGTAGTTCGATAGATCACCAGGTCACTATCTATCTGCATGCTCAGAACATCACAATGTTCCCTACCAATGAAACATGGTACTTCGCATCGCAGATACTAGTCTCGAACTCGGGCGGCCTTATCATCATTTTGACGGCCCAATCGACTAGGAACATGTTCAGAATACACAGCGACTATTAGATGTGAATCATGATAGCCGTCATACCCACTATCACATCTAACATACGCTTCAGTGCATTCTAGGTCTTTACTCAACGCAATTGTAAATCATTACACAAATAATGAAAGTAAAGAACGCCATATAAAAGAATGCGAATATCATATATAAAGACTGTTTCATACAAGAGTCTATAAACCCACACACCACAAGTTGGCTAGTTGGGCATCTACTCTAACAATCTCCCACTTGCCCTAAATCCAACTACTCATCAGACGCAGTCCCATTGTTTCGCGATGTTTTTCAAACAAAGGTCCTGGCAAGGGCTTTGTAAGTGGATCAGCAACGTTGTCCGCAGAGGCGACTCTCTCAACTGCTATGTCACCTCTAGCCACAATATCCCGGATTATGTGGTATTTCCTCAGTATGTGTTTGGATCTTTGGTGAGACCTAGGCTCCTTTGCTTGCGCAACGGCACCCGTGTTGTCGCAGTACACCGGGACTGGACCAACTCCATTAGGAATAACGCCCAACTCTTGGACGAAATTACTTATCCAAACGGCCTCCTTAGCAGCAGCTGATGCTGCAATGTACTCAGCCTCAGTGGTTGAATCCGCGATGTTGTCTTGCTTGGAACTCTTCCAAGAGACAGCACCACCATTGAGCATGAATACAAATCCAGAGGTTGATTTCGAATCATCCACGTCACACTGGAAGCTAGAGTTAGTGTAGCCTTCCAGTTTCAGTTCACCACCCCCATAGACCATGAACATATTCTTAGTCCTTCGTAAGTACTTAAGAATATCCTTCACAACCTTCCAATGCAGTTGGCCGGGGTTGGCCTGATAGCGGCTCGTGTCACTCAGAGCATATGCGACGTCTGGTCTAGTCGAGATCATGCCATACATAATACTACCTATAGCCGAGGCATATGGTACACGTGCCATACTCTCTATCTCCTCATCAGTCTTTGGACACATAGACTTAGATAGAGTGACCCCGTGGCACATAGGTAGGTGTCCTCTCTTGGACTCTTCCATAGAGAACCTCTTAAGTATGGTATCGATGTAGGTAGCTTGGGTGAGTCCGAGCATCCGTTTAGATCTATCCCGATAGATCTGTATTCCAAGAATATAGGATGCTTCACCCATGTCCTTCATCGAAAATCTGCTAGACAACCATACCTTAGTTGACTGCAACATTTCTACATCATTCCCAATGAGTAGAATGTCATC
>KV007754.1:37803-61347 GCA_001598015.1 Dorcoceras hygrometricum
ACCTCGGACTTATCCACTCGACAAATGGTAACCACTTGGAAAGGCCGAAGGAGGGTAGTTCGATAGATCACCGGGTCACTATCTATCTGCATGCTCAGAACATCACAATGTTCCCTACCAATGGAACATGGTACTTCGCATCGCAGATACTGGTCTCGAACTCGGGCGGCCTTATCCTCATTTTGACGGCCCAATCGACTAGGAACATGTTCAGAATACACAGCGACTATTAGATGTGTTTCATGATAGCCGTCATACCCACTATCACATCTAACATACGATTTAGTGCATTCTAGGTCTTTACTCAACGCAATTGTAAATCATTACACACATAATTAAAGTAAAGAACGCCATATAAAAGAATGCGAATATCATATATAAAGACTGTTTCATACAAGAGTCTATAAACCCACACGCCACAGGTTGGCTAGTTGGGCATCTACTCTAACAAAAGAAACTTGTGTCCAACGGCTACAATCTGCATAGAGGCTACATATATAAGATGAGCAATAGAAGATAAAAGGAGGGGGTATGCAGGAGCAAAAACAGATTAATCAAGTCTAATGCATAACCCAGGGAAGACATCGAGAAACCATCTCGGAGAGGAGCACTTCCCAGTATGTGAGAATACATTTGATAGTAAGAGTACACTGTATATTTCTCACACACAGATTCACTAACATATGAAAGCTGAGAGCTAAATTGTTGAGTTGAGTGAATCAGATCAAATACTTCCATTGTAGTCTTTGGACAAAGATGTTAAACAAGTCTAGTTGTCTTTCACACTGAGACGTTAAAGAAGTGTGTGTAGTCTTTCGCACTGAGACAGTAAAGAAGTGTCGCCTTTCTCACAGTGGCAGTAAAGAAGTGAGTTGGACACACACAGCTTGCGGGCTGGTGTGCAGTGGTGTGGCTAGGAGTTCTTGCGGACGAGGGTCGTCGGAGTGGGTTGCAGCGAGGGTCATTGTAATCAAAGTCTTCTAGTGGATCCTTCCCGTTGCGGAAGAAGGAGAGATGTAGGAGATTGAGCTCCGAACTTCCATAAACAAATCAGCGTATTTTTTTATTGCTTTGCTGCATTCATTCATACGCACAACATGTTTATACGCACAAAACTGTTTAAATAAGCTTTTGAATTTAAGAGTTCAAATCGAGTTATTTCCGCATGATTTAATTCATTACTCAATCTGTAACTCTGTGCAAAAAGTATTCAAGAAAATTGAGCTACTGCAGCTCAAGTAATAAATAACCAGATCGCACAGCTTTTTCATCGAGCTGGTTTTTACAACCAGCTAGAACCAGGCTCTTGCACTGAGCTAGTTTAGCGCCGAGCTCGTCATACATAAAAGCGATCCGGTTTCAGCATCCAGCTGGAACCAGCTTAGTGAATAAGAACTGGTTTTAGTATCCAGCTGGATCATGCGTCTTCTACACGACCTGGTATTCCCTCTAAGTGCTAGTTATTGACTAGATAACTCTTGTGTACACTAACAGAGGGTGAAATTGGATCCTATCAAGTGGTATCAGAGGAGGTTGTTCTTGAATAGTGCATTTCTTTTCGAAAATGTTTTTAACAGTTTTAAAACTTTGTCTGCTCTGATAGTCATTCGAAAGCCTATATATGCTGCAAAATTTTTAAGATTTTCAAAAATCATTTCATATGGATAGGGGGATAAATGTTTATTGAATTGCAGAGTGATTTCTCGAAAGGAAAGAGCGGCAACATCTCTTCTGACGAGCTTACAGATTTCACGAGGTCTGTCGATACCAAGATCTCAAGGCTGGGCGAGGCTAAGCCTTAGGGAAAAAGAGAAGAGATTCTGTGAATTGAATCTTCTATTGCTCCTCTGGTCTATATAAAAGAGAGATTTTGAGTAGCATTGATTTTATCTTCAAAGTCTCATGCATGCATATTGTTTTCAACAAACTTCTTCCTGTGCACAATGTTTTTATTTGGAAAATAAAATTACCCCATGATCTGTTGAGGGGGATTTTTGTTTTAACTATTAAGGGGGAGACAAGATTTCACTCTTTTTGATTCCCATAAAAATGGGGAGAAATATTTCAAGCATAAACATACCTGCATATGTTTATCCGGATCTTGTGTAAATCAAAAAAGGGGGAGATTGTTGGATCTATTTTTACAGATCAAAATCAAAGTTTAGATTCACACAAAATCCATTATTATTGTATTAACAATTTAACTTAAGTGCGTAGGTTGAGCTGAAAAATACAAACGCAATTTCGGAGGCCTAATCGAAGGAATTTGGCCGGAAAGTGGCTTAGTTTACGACACAGTCGTGAATCCTGCTCGTTGGAACGTTTCGAAGGGAGTAGCACCGGTCTCGGGCGAAAATATGCAAACACATCCCGAACCCCGCGAGCTGGATGAAGAGAAATGTAGCAGTTCAGCAGCGAGATGGTAAATTAGAGGATATCCAAGCTAGAACAGTAAGGTGACGCCCAAGCTGGTCTAGCATAGGACAACTTAGCTGGTACAGTGACTCGAGCTGATCCAGCTAAGGACAACCAGATCGCAGAGGACACCCAAGCTGGCTCACCAGCTTGAAGCAAGAGCATGTTCTGATCAGTATTGAAAAGCAGTACAGTCTGATGAAGAAGAGACCATCTCGGAGACCAGCTAAGGGAAAAATAGCTCAGCAACCAGGTGGTAAATACCAGCCCAGAGTTCTGCAACCAGCTCAGAGAAAAGCAGTTTGAACACAAGTATTGTGGAGATTGTATTGCATAGTTCAAATTGTATTGTCAAATACACTGTTCACAGAGCTCAGAAGTCAGCAATGGTTGCAGCAGTGCATTTAACGAAAATGAGCTTAAAGTCAACAAAGTCTGCAAAGAATTAAATGACAAAGGACACAAGGTACATCTGTGTCAGAACTTTTCAGAAGATATTCAAACGGAAAGAAACTTGTGTCCAACGGCTACAATCTACATAGACGCTAAATCTATAAGATGAACAGCAGAAGATTACAATCTACATAGACGCTAAATATATAAGATGAACATCAGAAGATAAAAGGAGGGGGTATGCAGGAGTGTGCAGGAGCAAAAACAGATTAATCAAGTCTATTGCATAACCCATGGAAGACATCGAGAAACCAGCTCGGAGAGGAGCACTTCAAAGTATGTGAGAATAAATTTGAGAGTAAAAGTACACTGTATATTTCTTACACAAAGATTCACTCACATATGAGAGCTGAAAGCTAAATTGTTGAGTTGAGTGAATCAGATCAAATACTTCCATTGTAGTCTTTGGACAGAGACGTTAAACAAGTCTAGTTGTCTTTCGCACTGAGACAGTAAAGAAGTGTCTCCTTTCTCATTGAGGCAGTAAAGAAGTGAGTTAGACACACGCAGTTTGCGGGCTGGTGTGCAGTGGTGTGGCTAGGAGTTCTTGCGGCCGAGGGTCGTTGGAGTGGTTTGCAGCGAGGGTCGTTGTAATCAAAGTCTTCTAGTGGATCCTTCCCGTTCCGGAAGAAGGGGAAATGTAGGAGATTGAGCTCCGAACTATCATAAACAAATCAACATATTTCTTTATTGCTTTACTGCACTTATTCATACGCATAGCATTTTTATATGCATAAAACTGTTTTAAATAAGCTTTCGAATTTAAGAGTTCAGTTAAGTAATTTCCGCATGATTTAATTCATTACTCAATCTGTAACTCTGTGCACAAAGTATTCAAGAACACTGATCTACTGCAGCTCAAGTAATAAATAACAAGATCGCACAGCTTTTTCGTCGAGCTGGTTTTTAAAACCAGCTAGAACCAGGCTCTTGCACTACACTGGTTTAGCGCCGAGCTCGTCATACATAAAAGCGATCCGATTTCAGCATCCAGCTGAAACCAGCTTAGTGATTAAGAACTGGTTTCAGTATCTAGCTGGATCCCGCGTCTTCCACACGACCTGGTTATTCCCTCTAAGTGCTAGTTATTGACTAGATAACTCTTATGTACACTAACAGAGGGTGAAATTCGATCCCATCTAGTTGTATCAGATCAGGTTGTTCTTGAATAGTGCATTTATTTTCGAAAATGTTTTTAAACAGTTTTAAAACTTATGTATGCTTTGATAGTCGTTCGAAAGTCTCTCTATGCTGCAAAATTTTTAAGATTTTCAAAACTCATTGCATATGGATAGGGGGAGAAACGTCTATTGAATTGTAGAGCGATTTCTCGAAAGGAAAGAGCGGCAACATCTCTTCTGACGAGCTGACAGATTACGCAAGGTCTGTGGACGCCAAGATCTATAGGTCTGGACGAGGCTAAGCCTTAGGAAAAAATGGAAGAGATTCTGTGAATTGAATCTTGTATTGCTCCTCTGGTCTATATAAAAGAGAGATTTTGAGTATCATAGATTTTATCTTCAAAGTCTCATGCATGCATATTGTTTTCAACTAACTGTCTTCCTGTGCACAATGTTTTATTTCGAAAATAAAATTACCCCATGATCTGTTGAGGGGGAGTTTTTTTTTTAACATTTAAGGGGGAGACAAGATTTCAAACTCTTTTTGATTCCCACAAAAAGGGGGAGAAATATTTCAAGCATAAACATACGTGCATATGTTTTACTGGGTTTTGTGTAAATAAAAACGGGAGAGATTGTTGGATCTATTTTTACAGATCAGAATCAATGTTTTGATTCACACAAAATCCATTACTATTGTACTAACTATTTAACTTAAGTGCGCAGGTTGAGCGAAAAATACAAACGCAATTTCGGAGCCCTAATCATAGTAATTTGGCCAAAAAGCGGCTATGGTCACGACATAGTCGTGAGTCTTTCTAGTTGGAATGTTTCGGAGGGAGTAGCACGGGTCTCCGGCGAAAATATGCTTGCTCATCCTGAACCCTGCGAGATGGATGAAGAGAAATGTTGCAGCTCAGCAGCGAGCTGGTAAAGTACAGGATATCCAAGTTAGAACAGTAAGGGGACGCCCAAGCTGGTCTAGCATAGGATAACTTAGCTGGTACAGTGAGGGGACGCCCGATCTGATCCATCTAAGGACAACTAGATCGCAGATGACACCCAATCTGGCTCACCAGCTTGAAGCAAGAGCATGTTCAGATCAGTATTCCTGAACCCTGCGAGATGGATGAAGAGAAATGTTGCAGCTCAGCAGCGAGCTGGTAAAGTACAGGATATCCAAGTTAGAACAGGTAAGGGGACGCCCAAGCTGGTCTAGCATAGGATAACTTAGCTGGTACAGTGAGGGGACGCCCGATCTGATCCATCTAAGGACAACTAGATCGCAGATGACACCCAATCTGGCTCACCAGCTTGAAGCAAGAGCATGTTCAGATCAGTATTGAAAAGAAGTACAGTATGATGAAGAAGCGACCAGCTAAGGGAAAAACCAGCTCAGCAACCAGCTGGTAGAGACCAGCCCAGAGTTCACAACCAGCTCGAAGAACAGAGACCAGCTCAGAGCAAAGCATTTTGAAGACAAGTATTATGGAGATTGTATTGCGAAGTTCAAACTGATTTGTTGTATTGTGAAATACACTGTTCACAAAGCTCAGAAGTGTGAGGCCCAAAAGTTTATTGGATTAATTCTGTTAATTAATTGGGTTTAACATAGACAATATTTCTGCTTGAACAGATCTGGGATGAGCCAGCTTTGAGCTGGTATGCTTGGTGAAGCTATCGGGTCCGTATAAGTCCTTGAAACAGATCTGGAGAGTTGCAGGATTTCACGGGAATGCGATCAGATTTGAGTGTTGATCAGATCTGGTTGGTCGCATTCAGATGTAGAGGTGTGATATGGTCTTTTGAATCTGGTTCTGATGCGATGTCATTTGGAGAGAATCCAGATTTGAGTGTGAGCTCGTTGTTAGTTGTGCGTGGTCAGATCCGGTCTGGAGTGGTACTCAGATCTGTGCTGGTTTCAGATGTGAACCCCGAGATTGTCGGTGGATACTATTCACCAGATGTGACCAGATTTGAGTTGTATTTAAGAGGACTTTGACCCTTCATCCATTATTGTTTCCTGACACTTAGAAACATTTCTCGTGCGTTCATCCTGTCGTGATACCCTAGATACTGTTCACCGAACCTTATCTTCTTTGATTGCCGGCGGTAGACAGCTCTGACTGAAGTGAGAGTGGTAGCACTGGACTCCTCTTGCTAAGGCGCTTCATTTGGTACCATCTTTAGAGGCTTGTTAAGCTGGAAGAGGAACGCGAGGGAAGCTCTTGTATGTAGTCTGTTAGCATAAGCGTGGAATCGCTTCGGCCTTTCAGGTAGCTTTTTGGGTAATTGTTATTTCCTACCTTGTCCTTTGTTTAGACCTTTTGATTGAGTTAGAGGGGTAGGATAGAGCTGGGTGGAGCTCGTAGCTCCTAGTTCGTAAGTTCTGTGTTACTGTCCCTGAGCCTGCATTGTGTTTTGGTTAACAAGTTTTAGATCTGGTTGCTCGGACTTTGTTTGTGGTAATATTAGCTCAGATCGAGGTACGGATGTGAGCTTGTCTTACAGAGTTGAATCTGGCATGGATATTATGTGTGCTGCTGTGTATGACTCTGTGCTGTGTTGCTTGCCTCTGTTGTGTTATTTCTTGCAAGCTGTTGCATTGCATACACGCATTATTCATGTTGAACTCAGATCTTTCTAGCCTTTCCTTGTTGTATTGATCTGTGTGTACCAGGATGCTTGTTTAGAGGACGAGCGTGTAACTCCCGTATACCTCATCTCCCTGCTGTTGTCATACAATGGCGGATCCGGATCCCGTTTCCCGGGGGCGCAGCGGAAGTTTAAAATTTGCCCCGGAAATCGTTCAATACATATAAATCAAAACATAAAACATACATAGGATGTTTATCGAATGCTACCTTGCTGGCGTCTAGGCGCCTGGCTCCAACCAAATTCACAGGGAATCTGGCTCTTCACGGTAGGCGGCGGTAGATCCTCCTAAATCAGGTCCACGACCGGAAACACGACTCCTTCGTCAGCCTGCACTAGAAGGCCTGACGAATTTGGCACGAACGGAATCTCCTCAACACGACGATCGGAACAAGTCCTATCACGGCGGCGGCGGCACGGCGGTGGAGGCGGCGACCGAGAGGATTTTGGGGAGGAGGGGCGGCGGCCAACTTGCTTGGAGGCTAGGGTTTTTGTGTTGTGATGTGATCATTGGTTTGCCCTAGACCAAGTCTTGTATTTAAAATCATACATGGGCTTGAACCGGCTCAATGGACTTGGGTCAAGCCCAGGTCCATATGAACATTCGGTTCATTTAAATCACCGTGGCTTCATCATAATCCCGATCGTCGATCAGATCGGACCGATCAACACAGTTTACAAAACTGAGTATTATGATGCAAAAACAATTTTTCAGACCACCTAGTCCAAAATTACAGTTTAGCCCCTCAACTTTGGGAAATTGCAATTTGACCCCTGTTGAATTTTAGGAAGTCGCACTCCCTAAAATCCTCCTCCTATGCTCAACATATTGAGCTCAATTTTCGTGCGGGAATCGTGAATCCAGTACTTGTGTGACCCTCAATGGTTCAGGGATACAGCTAGTCGTGGGCCCACAACCATTGTGACTCTGAAATCACAATTTCGGACTTGCCCATCGGATCATGGTAAAGAGCCTAGCAACATCGCCCCATGATCCTCTAGGTATCACTGATAGTGCCTGCAAGAACCAGTTGGTCGTGGTTAGCGTACAGTACGGTCCTTTCAACACATATATCCCGATCAGATCAACGACCATTGGTAAATCGATAGTCGCTAGAGATCCGATAGCTATGCATACATCTTGGAGATCGAATAGTGACATCGCGAGTGTTACTAGGCAAACCCATTTACCTAAAACACATCCAGTACTCTGGCCAGAGATTTATACACTATTATCCCCTCAGATAGCATAGGATATCCACGCATGAGAGCGAGCGGTGAATCCTCGACAACGAAGCATCGACTCCTACATGCATCGGGACCTCACCCAATCTCGCCGCCAAATGACCCCAAGTGAGTCGGCAAACGGGTCAAAGTGTGGCGCCTATCATGTAGTGTCTCAATGACGTTTTGATTAGTGAGGACTAATCAGTACAACCAAGACCTCGGACTTATCCACTCGACAAATGGTAACCACTTGGAAAGTCCGAACGAGGGTAGTTCGATAGATCACCAGGTCACTATCCATCTGCATGCTCAGAACATCACAATATTCCCTACCAATGAAACATGGTACTTCACATCGCAGATGCTAGTCTCAAGCTCGGGCGGCCTTATCCTCATTTTGACGGTCCAATCGACTAGGAACGAATTCAGAATGCACAGTGACTATTAGATGTGTTTCATGATATCCATCATATCCACTATCACATCTAACATACACTATGGTGCATTCTAGGTCTTTATCCAACACAATTGTTAACATTATATAACATAATGAAAATAAGGAATGCCATAAATAAATGCGAATACCATATATAAAGATTGTTGTACACAAGAGTCAATAAATCCCACACGTCACAAGTTGGCTAGTTGGGCATCTACTCTAACAGTTGGCTATCATGAAACATATCCAATAGTCACTATGTGTTCTAAATGGGTTCCTAGTTGATTGTACCGTCCAAAAGAGGATAAAGGAGCCCTAGGAATCCTTTCGGATCTCCTAGGTGTGACCATTTCTGGTACTGGCTCTATAGGTGCGGGAGATTCATTTGGTACTTCAATTGGTTCTCAAACTCTTCGAGTTCTACTATCTTGCCTTTTCTATCAAGTAGAAACTCCCTTTTCATAAAGGTGGCATTCCTAGAAACAAACACTTTTGTTTCGTTTTGATAGTAGAAGTAGTATCCAATAGAATTCTTTGGATACCCAATGAAGTAGCATAAGATGGATCTAGTATCCAGCTTATCTCCTACTGTCTGCTTCACGTAAGCAGGACATCTCCAAATCCTCATGTATGAGTACTTGGATGGTTTGCCCATCCATATCTCATATTGAGTCTTATCCGCTGCCTTGGTGTGGACATTGTTCAACAACATTACAGCCGTTTCGAGCGCATAGCCCCAAAACGAGCTAGGAAGCTCAGTGAAGCTCATCATAGACCGAACCATGTCCATCAAGGTTCGATTACGACGCTCCGCTACACCATTGAGCTGTGGTGTGGCCGGAGGGGTCCACTGCGAGAGAATCCCATTCTCTTTCAGATAGTCTTGAAATTCGGCACTCAAGTATTCACCACCTCGATCGGATCGAAGTGCTTTAATACTTTTCTCTAACTGATTTTCTACTTCAGCCTTGAATTCTTTGAACCTTTTAAAGGATTCAGACTTGTGCTTCATTAAGTACAAGTACCCATACCTAGAGTAATCATCGGTAAAGGTGATGAAGTATATGTGACCGTACTTAGTACCAATGCTAAGTGGGCCACACACATCAGTATGGATCAAATCCAATAGGACTTGAGCACGCTTAGGCTTGCCCTTGAAGGGTTGTTTAGTCATCTTTCCCTTGAGACAAGATTCACAAGTCGGTAGGGAGTTAATGTCTGACAAATCAAACATGTAACTCCTAACTAACTTGTTCATCTTACTCAATGATTTATGACCTAGCCTAGCGTGCCAAAGTTGTGCTGGGTTTAAGCTATCGTTTTTCCTTTTATTGTTGTTGTGTGTGTTTCCACATCGCGAGTTGGAACTTCTCTCAATGTAGAACATACCTTTTGAAGTTCGCAACTTCTCGAGGTAATCCTTACATTTCCTCCTCCAATGTCCAGGCTTGTGACAGTGGTGGCAAACATCCTCGGACTTGTTTGTCTTGGAAGCCTTTGCCTTTGGCTTCTTAGTGGGCTTTTCCTCCTTCGCAGGGGCAGAACGCTTCTTACCCTTGCGTTTGGGCCCCTTCTTCGCAGAGGAAGAAGAGCCCATTAAGAGGACGGGCTTGTCCTTTTTTATGGTTCCCTCAAACACGACCAGCATGTTAACCACCTCTTCGAGGGTGCTGCCATCATGTTCATGTTGAAGTTGACCACAAAGGGGCCGAATGCAACGGGTAGTGAGAGGAGAAGCACATCCACAGACAGCTCGTGTGGAAGTGTGATATCAAGGCCCGCCAGCTTTTCAACGAGCCCAATCATACGAACCCCATGCTTGCGGACCGAAGTCCCATCGTGCATGCGGCTCGTCATAAGCTCCTTGACAGCGGTGAACCTCTCATGTCGAGAGTTCTCCCCATACAGTTCCTTGAGATGAAAGAGTATGTCAGCAACATACTTCGTCTTCTCAAAGCGCCGTTGCATTTCGTTGGACATCGATGCCATCACATAGCATCGAGTCTTAAGCTCTTCGTCCCACCATTGTTGAAGCGTAATCAGCTCCTCAGGGCTGATATCGGCAGGGGCTTCCTTCGGAGGGCTCTTCTCTATCGTATAGAGAAGTTTCTCCGAAGCCAATACAATATTGAGGTTTCGAAGCCAGTCTTGGTAGTTCAGACTAGTGAACTTGTTGCTATCCAGTATAGCAGGAAGTGCATTTTTGATCGAAGACATGTTAAAGCAGTTTATACTGAAAAGAAAAACAGACATGCATTACTAACTATATATGAAAAACGCTAAGACATAAAAAAATGTCATTTAGTTTTATGAATTAGCCTCCCACTACTTTAATGATTTAACCGATGCCATCACATAGCATCGAGTCTTAAGCTCTTCGTCCCACCATTGTTGAAGCGTAATCAGCTCCTCAGGGCTGATATCGGCAGGGGCTTCCTTCGGAGGGCTCTTCTCTATCGTATAGAGAAGTTTCTCCGAAGCCAATACAATATTGAGGTTTCGAAGCCAGTCTTGGTAGTTCAGACTAGTGAACTTGTTGCTATCCAGTATAGCAGGAAGTGCATTTTTGATCGAAGACATTATAATAGCAGTTTATACTGAAGAGAAACAGACATGCATTACTAACTACATATGAAAAATGCTAAGACATAAAACAAGGTCATTTAGTTTTATGAATTACCCTCCCACTATTTTAACGATTTCACCACCCTCTAATGAAATCGGGAAAGAAGGTTTCCTTAGTGGGTACACGGAGCCTAATCAAGTGATCATGGTCCCGAATAATATCAGCCAACCATGACCCCAAAAGGTAGTTTCCAATTGCAACCGGTGCAACCTCCATGTATTCACCTCACGTCCAGTAAGGGCCCAATAATATGACGCCGATTACTATCACGTGTCAAGATGACCCATCAATGTTGAGTCGTGAAGGACGATTCCCTTAACGTCCCCAATAATATGAGCCAACGTTAAAGGGAGTTCCAACCGACTCACAACAATTGTCAATGGCGTGGACAGCTTTCCGGCATACATAACCCCCTCAATAATATGAGCCGGGCCATGTATGCGGGTAGCATCGACGTACACCCATTGTTGATGGAAGGTAGGGGTATTTAAACAGATTTAAATTCCCTTTAGTTTATCGAATAAACTTTTAATCTTGATATTAGTTTTAAATCGTATTTAAAACGAGGGATTTTATTTTTGAAAATTTGGTCTAATGCAATTTTAAATCACAATTTAAAACATGCGGATTTAACATATATCAAATATTTATATAACTTTGGGATGATCGATCGCGAGAGCTATGCGGTCCGTGGTTGCCAATCACGGACCTGGGTCCAGTCCTAGGTGAAATGCAATATGCAATGCAATCCTATTACAATTGCTTCCGGTTTTACAGATCTTCGGTCTTCAATATCTTTGATCGTCATGTCCACCGTCTTCACATTGTCCTCCCACTAAATCTAGTAATTTACATTTAAATTGCCATGACAAGTAAGGGATACAATTTTAAGGGGTGGGAACGGGCCACAAACAGACCCACTTTAAAATGATAATCAACAATATTTTACAACCGAAATCGCAAAACCTAAAGCATACACCTAACACGTTGGGCACGGCTCTCGATCATCCCAAACATGCAATCAATCTAATAATATGCATAAATTTAAATAATCAAATTATTTACCCACAAAATCATATTTTAATTACAAAATCGCATTTTATAATAAAATCGCATTTTGTCGATAAAATCATATTTTAATCAACAAAATCATATTTTAATTATAAAATCATATTTCATAATCAAAATCATATTTTGTAATTTTAATTACATCATATTGGGCCTAAAACGATTTTAGGCCCAAAATCTCAAAAATTTCAAAATCGACCAAAATCGGCCTAATATCGAATATTGGCCCAAACACCCCTCGGGCCGTCCGGAACAGGCCCGAAAATCCAAGGAGTCGAAAAACAGCCTCGCAACGCCGCCTCGGGTACGCCGGCGTGCGGCCGCTACAGTACCTGCGTTCGGCCGCTACAGTGCCTGCGTGCGGCCGCTACAGTGCCTGCGTGCGGCCGCTACAGTACCCCCGTGTGGCTGCTACAGTACCGGCGACCAAAAAAATATATATTTTTTTTATTTTTGAAAAATCGAATTGATGCAATAAGGCACAAACATGCATTGAAGGATCCGAGCCTTGGATCTGATACCACTGTTGTCATACAATGGCAGATCCGGATCCCGTTTCCCAGGGGCGCAGCGGAAATCGTTCAATACATATAAATCAAAACATAAAACATAAATAGGATGTTTTATCGAATGCTACCTTGCTGGCGTCTAGGCGCCTGTATCCAACCAAATTCACAGGGAATCTGGCTCTTCACGATAGGCGGCGGTAGATCCTCCTAAATCAGGTCCACGACCGGAAATACGACTCCTTCGTCGGCCTGCACTAGAAGGTCTGACGAATTTGGCACGAACGGAATCTCCTCAACACGATGATCGGAACAAGTCCGATCACGGCGGCGACGGTGGAGGCGGCGGCCGAGAGGATTTTGGGGAGGAGGGGCGGCGGCCAACTTGCTTGGAGGCTAGGGTTTTTGTGTTGTGATGTGATCATTGGTTTTTCCTAGACCAAGTCTTGTATTTAAAATCATACATGGGCTTGAACTGGTCCAATGGACTTGGGTCAAGCCCAGGTCCATATGAACATTCGGTTCATTTAAATCATCGTGGCTTCTTCATAATCCCGATCGTCGATCAGATCATACCGATCAACACAGTTTACAAAACTTAGTATTATGATGCGAAAACAATTTTTCAGACCACCTAGTCCAAAATTACAGTTTAGCCCCTCAACTTTGGGAAATCGCAATTTGACCCCTGTTGACTTTTAGGAAGTCGCACTCCCTAAAATCCTCCTCCTATGCTCAACACATTGAGCTCAGTTTTCGTGCAGGAATCGTGAATCCAGTACTTTTGTGACCCTCAATGGTTCAGGGATACAGCTAGCAGTGGGCCCACAAACATTGTGACTCCGAAATCGCAATTTCGGACTTGCCCATCGGATCATGGTAAAGCGCCTAGCAACATCGCCCCATGATCCCCTAGGTATCATTGATAGTGCCTGCAAGAACCAGTTGGTCGTGGTTAGCGTACAGTATGGTCCTTTCAACACATATATCCCGATCAGATCAACGACCATTGGTAAATCGAAAGTCGCTAGAGATCCGATAGCTATGCATACATCTTGGAGATCGAATAGTGACATCGCGAGTGTTACTAGGCAAACCCATTTACCTAAAACACATCCAGTTGTCTGGCCAGAGATTTATACATTATTATCCCCTCAAATAGCATAGGATATCCACGCATGAGAGCGAGCGGTGAATCCTCGACAATGAAGCATCGACTCCTACATGCATCGGGACCTCACCCAATACCGCCGCCTAAATGACCCCAAGTGAGTCGGCAAATGGGTCAAAGTGAGGCGCCTATCATGTAGAGTCTCAATGACGTTTCGAGTAGTGAGGACTAATCAGTACAACCAAGACCTCGGACTTATCTACTCGACAAATGGTAAGCACTTGGAAAGTCCGAACGAGGGTAGTTTGATAGATCACCAGGTCACTATCCATCTGCATGCTCAGAACATCACAATGTTCCCTACCAATGAAACATGGTACTTCACATCGCAGATGCTAGTCTCAAGCTCGAGCGACCTTATTCTCGTTTTGACGGCCCAATCGACTAGGAACGAGTTCAGAATGCACAGTGACTATTAGATGTGTTTCATGATAGCCATCATATCCACTATCACATCTAACATACACTATGGTGCATTCTAGGTCTTTATCCAACACAATTGTAAACATTATATAACATAATGAAAATAAAGAATGCCATAAATAAATGCGTATTCATAAATAAAGATTGTCATATACAAGAGTCTATAAAACCCACACGCCACAAGTTGGCTAGTTGGGCATCTACTCTAACACCTGCTGGGGTCTATTAGCCAATATGAGCGGAGTGGGTAGCTCCCACATCTCCATGAGTTGGGCAACAGCAGGTTGAGCTGTGTTCTACATCTGGTGCCGTGTTCTAAGTCGAGTGGGTAGCTCCCATATACTCACACATCGTGGCCACTATCTTCCAGTTGATTGGATATCAGTTTTTGAGCAGTTATTTGAGATCCTTTGGCTCCCTATCTTCGGTTGTAGCCTTGTTCTCACGCATAGCATTCGTATTTTATCTATTGCTATTTAACTGCTGTTTTTCAGTTGATCTCCGTACTGGGGTTTGACCCGTGTCCCTCTGGGGCTAGTGTTTGTTGCCTGTGTGTGTTTTTAGGTTACCATGTTTCTCCGCGGGCCGTGGAGTTGATCCAGCTGGTAGTGCCCCGGTGGATAGAGCGTCCCAGTTATATGTAGTAGATACATATGATATTTTTCGTTATGCTGTATTATATCGTTGTTTGATATTGTAAAACAAATATTTTGAATATCAGTGTATTTTAACTTATGATTTCTGAGTCAGGCCAAAAGCGAAAAATTTAGTCACTATTTTATTGCTTCCTCTACTGTGTTTTATGTGGTTTTACTCTGATTGAGCACGAGGCCTGACAATTTTGGTATCAGAGCTTAAGCTGGGATCTCGATTTCTTTTGATCACACTTGAGTCTAGGCACAGTGTTGCTTGTTTCATGTGCTTGACTATGTGATTTATTTGCTATGTGATATATTTGTTGCTGTGTGATCTTACCCTCTTAGTACCTTCGTAGATGCTGCCTAGACGTAGTGGTAGAGGTAGAGGACAGTTTCAGGAAGAATCTGAGGGTCAGAACGAGGAGGTGCAGCGTAGTGGACCTTTTTGTAGACGTGATAGTCAGATTGAGGTAGATGAGCTGGCTGCCCATGTGGACGACATGGAACTTGTGATGGCGAGGTTTCAGCGGATGAACCCTCAGACGTTTAATGGTGACGAGCCTAGTTCCGATGCGGAGTCCTGGTTGCAGCACATTACCGGGTTGTTTGACCGTGTCAGGTATGATGACGAGCGCAGGTTGAGTTTGGCAATGTTTCAATTGAGAAGAAGTGCCGAGCGTTGGTGGAGAGGCGCTTCGAGGACTCTAGAGGAGACCGGTGTAGGGATCACGTGGAACAGATTTTGTACTGCCTTCCGTCAGGAGTACGTTCCGAATCATTTGTTAACGCCAGGGAGCGTGAGTTTGGTAACCTGGTGCAGGGACTATGTCCGTGGGTATGCCCGGAGATTTTCTTCTCTACTTGCGTATGTTCCGCATGTTTCTGGCCGAGAGAAGGCGAAGAGGAACAAGTTATTGGAGGGGCTCAATGAAGAGTTGTATTCTTTGGTGTTGCCGTGTTCACAGACGAGTTATGCTGATGCGGTGGACAAGGCTATGGATATTGAGGAGGGACAGCAGAGCCGTCGGTCTCGTGTTAGGCCGCAAGTGGTGCATGGTAACCGTCCCATGGTCCCAGGGGTGCAACCTTCCCAGTCTGTGCAGTCATCCCAGCCACCCCAGCAGCTGGTAGCCCAAAAGTCTGGACACCAGAGGTTTAGGCCACGTGGTAATGAGTTTAAGAAGAAGTCAGGTTCTAGTTATTCTGGCTCGGGTAGTTCTAGCAGCGGTAGTTGCAAGGTCGAGTTTTGTGGCCAGTGTGGAGGAAAGCATCCTACAGCGTAGTGTGTAGCTGTGGGCAGTATGGACACTTTGCGAGAGTGTGTCCTTTGGCTGGATCTCAGCATACCGCCGCCCCACCGTAGGGTCGTGCGGGTGGATCGTCTAGAGGTCGTTCTTTTTCGATTCAGCAGCAGAGGTTGGGAGAGCCTCAGTTTAGGCCGTTTCAGAAGCCTGGTCCTTCGCGGTTTGGACAGTATTTCTAGCACCAGTTTTCAGGACCTCAGTATTCCCAGGTGAATGCCATGACGAGGGAGCAAGCGGAGGGCACACCAGGAGGAGGAGTGATCGCAGGTGCTTGTTTTGTCTTTGATTTTTCTGCGTGTGTATTGTTTGGGAGCATCACATTTTTTTTATTGCTGATGCATTTGTGGTTGAGCATGGTTTTCATACCACTAATTTGTGTGATGTTGTGTCTGTTGCGACTCCTGCCGGCGCGAGCCTGTAATCCCTACAGACCTTGTTGAATGGCATTATTAGGTTTGGTGAAAACTTGTTGTTAGCAAATCTGATCAGGCTAGCGGGAATGGACGTGTTGTCTAGTTATAGGGCCACTGTGGATTGTTTCCATGGCGTTGTGCGTTTTAGGCCCCAGTTGGCGAGAAATTGAATTTCTATGACCCCGATTCCCAGTCAAAGATTCCTTTAGTCTCTGCGATGGAGATGTTTAGCCTGTTGTCATTGTAGAATGCTGGATTTATGATCTATGTTTTGGATGCGTCTTCTTCTTCGCGCGTAGAGCTTAGTGATGTTCCCGTTGTTCGCCATTTCCTTGATGTGTTTTCGGAAGAGATTCCTGGTTTTCCTCCAAAGAGGGAGATAGAATAGCATTGAGTTGGTACCTGGTACAACTCCTATCTCGGGAGCCCCGTATCGTTTAGCACCCGCTGAGTTGAGGGAGCTTAAGGTTCAGCTTAGCGACTTGCTGGAGAAGGGTTTCATTAGGCCAAGTATGTCCCCGTGGGGAGCGCCTATCTTGTTTGTAAAGAAGAAGGGCGGGTCGATGAGGATGTTCATCGACTTTAGACAGTTGAATAAGGCGACAGTAAATAATAAGTACCCATTTGCCGAGAATCGATGACTTGTTTGATTAGCTTCAGGGTTCAGCTGTGTTTTCTAAGATCGATCTGCGTTCGGGGTACCATGTTGCGCATTCGAGAGCAAGATGTTGCGAAAAATGCTTTTCGTACGAGGTACGGGCATTATGAGTTTTTGGTTATGCCTTTTGGTTTGACAAATGCTCCTGCAGTTTTCATGGACCTGATGAATCGAGTCCTTAGAGAGTTCATCGATCAGTTTTTGATTGTGTTTATCGATGACATTTTAGTGTACTCGAAGAATCCGATGCAGCACAAGGAGCATTTGAGGCTGGTTCTCCAGACGCTACGAGACTCGCAGCTGTATGCTAAGTTATGCAAAATGCGAGTTTTGGTTGGATCGAGTTGTGTTTCTGGGTCATGTAATTTTAGCGGAAGGTATTTCTGTGGATCCCAGTAAGGTAGAGGCTATTGTTAACTGGGAGCGTCCCAAAAATGTTTCTGAGATTCGTAGTTTCTTGGGTTTGGCTGGCTATTATCGGAGTTTTATAGAGGAATTCTCTAGCATAGCTAAGCCTATGATGCAGTTGACTCAGAAAGACAAGAGGTTTGTTGGACAGAGCAGTGTGAGAACAGTTTCCAATTGCTCAAAGAGAAGCTAACTTCAGCACCTGTGTTAGCTTTGCCTTCAGGACCAGGTGGTTTTGTGGTTTGTGAGGATGCTTCCTTGAATGGATTGGGTTGTGTGTTGATGCAGAATGGTCGAGTCATTGTGTATGCCTCTCATAAGTTGAAACCGCATGAGACTCGTTACCCAGTTCACGAGTTGTAATTGGCAGCAGTGGTCTTTTCCTTGAAAATTTGGCGCCAGTATCTGTATGAGAGAAGTTTGTGGTGTATTCACACCACAAGTGTCTTCAATATCTCTTTTCTCAGTCAGATTTGAATATGAGACAGCGTAGGTGGATGCAGCTGCTTAAGGATTTTGATTGTGAGATCCAATATCAGCCTGTGAAAGTGAACGTAGTTGCTGATGCATTGAAGCAGAAAGGCTCAAGTGGAGTTGCTGGCTTCGTTGCAGATTTCGAAGGTCAATGAGCATCTAAGCACTACTGGTTGGCGATTTTACCCAGGTGAGGACTATGTTGTGGTTTCTTCCTTTAAAGTTGAGCCACAGATTGTTGTGAGTATTAGAGCAGCTCAAAGAACAGATCCTTACATCCATGAGCTGAATTTGAAAGCTCGAGCCGGACAATTTATTCTGTCTCATCCTATGGTTGTTTGAGGTTTCGTGGCCGGTTGGTAGTGCCAAATCTGATTGATTTAAAGGAAGAGATCTTGAGAGAAGTGCACTACAGTAGACATAGTGTTCATCATGGTGCGAGAAAGATGTATCATGCCTTGAAGCAGCATTACTGGTGGGCAGGTTTGAAGAGTGATGTTGCTAATTTTGTAGCCCGTTGTCTGAATTGTCAGCAAGTCAAGGCTGAAAGGATGAGACCTGGTGGTTTGTTGCAGAGTCTGGACTTGCCCTAATGGAATTGGGAGCACATAGCTATGGATTTTGTGACCCATTTGCCTCGTTCCAGCAGAGGGTGTGATGCTATGTGGGTTGTTATTGATAGACTGTCGAAGTCTGCTCACTTCATTCCCAACAGCATGACTTATTCTTTGAAGAAGATGGCGAAGCTGTACATAGATTTTGTGGTGCGTTTGAATGGTGTGCCTGTTTTTATTGTTTCAGATCGTGATCCGAGGTGTACTTCCAGGTTTTGGAAGAGTTTGCAAACAAATTTGGTTACTAGATTGACTATGAGCACAGCGTATCATCCCCAAACAGATGGACAATCTGAGTGAACTATCCAGATTTTAGAGGATATGTTGAGAGCTGTTGTGATGGATTTTAGTGGTAGCTGGAAAGATTCGTTGTCTTTGGTTGAGTTTTCTTACAATAACAGCTACCAGGTCACGATTGGTATGGCACCATTTGTGGCATTGTATGGCAGGAAGTGCAGATCGCATATATGTTGGGAAGAAGTGGGGGAGAAGCAGCTGTCTTCTGCAGAATTTGTGCAGCAGATGAGAGATCAAGTGGATCTGATTCGCCAGCGAATGAAAGCTGCACAAGATCGCCAAGCCAGTTATGTGAACAAGAGGCGTCAGCCTTTAGAATTTCAGGTCGGTGATCTGGTTTTCTAAAAGTTTCTACTTTCCGCAGTGTTATGAGATTTGGTCTCAAGGGAAAATTAGCTCCTCGTTATGTTGGACCATATGATATTGTTGAGAGAATTGTTCCTTTGGCTTATCGGCTGTTGTTGTCGCCAGATCTGTCCTCCTTACATGATGTTTTTCATGTGTCTATGTTGAGGAAGTATGAGCCAGATCCTTCGCATGTCTTGAGAACTGACGAGGTGGATCTAGATCGGACTTTGAGTTCTGTTGAGTATCCCTTGCAGATCTTGGACAGAAAAGAGAAACAGCTAAGAAACAAGACCATTCCCTTGGTCATGTTCCAGTGGAGCAAACATGGTAGAGAAGAAGCTACGTGGGAGATGGAAGAGAAAATGCAACGCGTGTGGCCACATCTGTTTGAATAGATGTTGCGTCTGTTTCCGGTGGCTAGTTTTGTTTGTTTTTTGTTCCAGTTATCTTGAACTCTTGGTTAGTAGCTTCACTTTGGTTATTGGAGTGCTACTGTTAGTTTGTGTACAGGGTGTTTTCCAGTGTTGGTCGTTTTGGGGATGTTTTTCTCAGATTTGGAGTTATTGTTTGATTTTGAGGACGAAATATTGTTTTCAGTGGGGGAGGAATGTGAGGCCTGAAAGTTTATTGGATTAATTGAGTTAATTAATCGGGTTTAACATAGACCATATTTTGGCTTGAACAGATCTGGGATGAGCCAGCTTTGAGCTGGTATTCTTGGTGAAGCTATCGGGTCCGTATAAGTCCTTGAAACAGATCTGGAGAGTTGGAGGATTTCGCGGGAATGCGATCATATTTGAGTGTTGATCAGATCTGATTATTCTCATTCAGATGTGGAGGTGAGATTTGGTCTTTTGAATCTGGTTCTGATGCGATGTCGTTTGGAGAGAATCCAGATTTGAGTGCATTCGCATTGTTAGTTGTGCGTGGTCAGATCCAGTTTGTTGTCCCGGTTCGTGTTTTGGTGTAGGCCGGTACGGTTCAGAGATTTCAGATGTGACTTGTTGGGGTGCGTCAGACTGAGTGCTTTGGGAGCGACTCCGTTTAGTGTTTCAGACTTGAGTTAGCAGGATGACGTGTATTAGTTGGGAGCGTGTTTTCTGTGCAACGTCGTTTGGTTAAGTCCCACGTCTGTTTTGACGTAGTGTCTAGATCTGGAGTGGTACTCAGATCTGTGATGATTTCAGATGTGAACCCCGAGATTGTCGGTGGCTACTGTTCACCAGATGTGACCAGATTTGAGTTGTATTTAAGAGGACTTTGACCCTTCGTCCATTATTGTTTCCCGACACTTAGAAACATTTCTCGTGCGTTCATCCTGTCGCGATACCCTAGCTACTGTTCACCGAACCTTATATTCTTCGATTGCCGGCGGTAGACAGCTCCGACTGAAGTGAGAGTGGTAGCGATGGACTCCTCTTGCTAAGGCCCTTCGTTTGGTACCATTTTTAGAGTCTTGCGTTAAGCTGGAAGAGGATCACAAGGGAAGATCTTCTGTTTAGTCTGTTAGCATAAGCGTGGAATCTCTTCGGCCTTTCAGGTAGCTTGTTGGGTAAGTGTTAGTTCCTACCTTGTGCTTTGTTTAGAGCTGTTGATTGAGTTAGAGGGGTAGGATAGAGCTGGGTGGAGCTCGTAGCTCCCAGTTCGTAATTTGTGTGTTACTGTCCCTGAGCCTGCGTTGTGTTTTGGTTAACAGGTTTCAGATCTGGTTGCTCGGGACTTCGTTTGTGGTAATAGTAGCTCAGATTGAGGTACGTATCTGAGATTGTCTTACAGCGTTGAATCTGGCACGGATATTATGTGTGCTGCTGTGTATGCCTCTGTGCTGTGTTGCTTGCCTCTGTTGTGTTATTTCTTGCAAGTCGTTGCATTGCATACACGCATTATTCATGTTGAACTCAGATCTTGCTAGCCTTGCCTTGTTGTATTGATCTGTGTGTACCCGGATGCTTGTTTAGAGGACGAGCGGGTAACTCCCCTATACCTCATCTCTCTGCTAGGATCTGTTAGCCAATATGAGCGGAGTGGGTAGCTCCCACATCTCATGAGTTGGGAAACAAAAGGTTGAGCTGTGTTCTGCATCTGGTGGCGTGTGCTGAGACGAGTGGGTAGCTCCCATATACTCACACACCATGGCCACCATCTTTCAGTTGATCGGATATCAGTTGTTGAGCAATTCTTTGATACCCTTTTGGATCCATGTCTTCTGTTGTAGCCTTGTTCTCACGCATAGCATTCACATTTTATCTATTGCTATTTAACTGTTGTTTTCCAGTTTCTCTCCATACTGGGATTTGACCCCGTGTCCCTCTGGGACTGGTGTTTGTTGCCTGTGTGTGTTTTCAGGTTACCATGGTTTCTCCGCGGCTCGTGGAGTTGATCCAGCAGGTAGTGCCCCGGGAGGTGGATAGAGCGTCCCAGTTATATGTAGTAGATACATATGATTATTTTTCGTCATGCTGTCTGGTATCGTTTGTTTGATATTATTGACAAAACCATATTTTGAATATCAGTGTATTTTAAATTATGTTTTCTAATTCAGGCCAAATCGAAAAATTTTAGCCACTTTTTAAATGCTTCCGCGATTGTATTTTGCGTGGTTAATCTATGTGTTGTGCATCGGGCTTGATATTTTTGGTATCAGAGATTAAACTGGGATAAGCTCGAATTATTTTGATCACACTTGAGTCTAGGCACCTTGTTGCTTGTTGCATGTACTTGACTATGTGATATACTTGCTGTGATTTCTTACTGTATTAGTGGTTGCCTAGATGCCGTCTCGACGTAGGGGTAGAGCTACCTGACAGATTCCGGCAGAATCTGAGGTCAGAATGAGGAGATTCAGCGTAGTGCCCCTGTTCGTAGACGTGCTAGGTAGGGTCATTAGGTGGTGGGATTGGGTGAGGTCCCGATGCATGTAGGAGTCGATGCTTCGTTGTCGAGGATTCACCGCTCGCTTTCATGCGTGGATATCCTATGTTATCTGAGGAGACAACAGTGTGATAAATCTCTGGCCAGAGTACTGGATGTGTTTTAGGTAAATGGGTTTGCCTAGTTACACTCGCGATGTCACTATTTGATCTCCAAGATGTGTGCATAGTACGGATCTCTAGCGACTCTCGATTTACCAATGGTCGTCGATCTGATCGGGATATATGTGTTGAAAGGACCGTACTGTACGCTAACCAAGACCAACTGGTTCTTTCAGGCACTATCAGTGATACCTAGGGGATCATGGGGCGATGTTTCTAGGCGCTTTACCATGATCCGATGGGCAAGTCCGAAATTATGATTTCGGAGTCATATTGGTTGTGGGCCCACGGCTAGCTGTATCCCTGAACCATTGAGGGTCACACAAGTACTGGATTCATGATTCCCGCACGGAAACTGAGCTCAACGTGTGAGCATAGGAGGAGGAATTTAGGGAGTGCGACTTCCTAAAAGTCAACAGGGGTCAAATTGCGATTTCCCAAAGTTGAGGGGCTAAACTGTAATTTTGGACTAGGTGGTCTGAAAACTTGTTTTTGAATCATAATATTCAGTTTTGGAAACTGAGTCGATCGCTCAGATCTGATCATCGATCGGAATTGTGATGAAGCCACGGTGGTACGGTTGAAACGATGTTCACATGGACCTGGGCCAGCCCCAGGCACATTGGACTATTTGAAACCCATCATTGGTCTACTTATGCTAGACCTAGGGCTACACATCAAAGAACATACAAACCCTAGTCTCCAAAATCTCGGCCGCCCCTCTCCTCCTCTACCTCGCCGCCGCCGACCGCCCAACGTCGCCGGCCGCCGTCGCCGTCGCCCGATTTTCGCGTGGTCGGACTGGTTTCGATCAGCACGACGAGGAGAATCCGATCGTGCCAAAATCCGTCATATCTTCTAGTGCAGATTGACGGAGGAATCGCGTTTCCGGTCGTGGACCTGATTAGAATATCTACCGCCGCCTACCTTTCGAAGTGCCGGTTTCCCTGTGAAACTGGTCGGAGCCAGGTGCCTAGACGCCAGCAAGGTAACAATCGATAAACGACCTATGAATGGTTTATTGATTATTTGTAATGTGTTGAACGTATCTCGAGGAAAAATTTTAACTTCCGCTACGCCCCCGGTAAACGGGATCCGGATCCACCATTGTCGCCAACAGTAGCAAGCAAAACCAGTCGCGAGAAACAGCAACCAGTCGCAAGCAAAACCAGTCGCGAGCAACAGTAACCAGTCGCAAGAAAAACCAGGCGCAAGCAAAACCAGTCGCAAGCAACAGTAACCAGTCGCAAGCAA
>KV007754.1:74386-97729 GCA_001598015.1 Dorcoceras hygrometricum
GGTGTCAGAGCCTAGGTTCTGTTGAACAAGACAGTTTCTTATCCAAAATACCAAAATTCTTTGAATTCCTCTCGAACCTCAAGATCTATCTTTATTTTTGTCACGCAAGTTTCTGCATTGAGTTACGAAAAAAAAACGAAAAAAAATAACTTCCTCATCGTAAGACTTTCTCGAGTTTGAGTATTCCTTCTTCCACTTTTTGTCTTTTCAGTCGGCGTGAATCAATCTTCAAATACCTTGAAGTTTGGACTCATAAGTTTGGTTGCGCCTAATTTGGAAGGACCGACTTTCATCTCTAAGAAAATCTTCCCCATCTGAGGGACACACACCTGAGTGCGAGTGATTTCTTTGGAGTGAATAGTGAGGCTTTGGGTGAGGCACAAATTTTTTTTTCTAACCTTTTCTTGCAGGTAAAAATGTCAGAACGAAGGACGGAGAAGGAGGTGGGTGAGGGTTTGAACCCAGGGCTGTCCAAGGTTCAATGGTAGCCTTGTTTGGCGAAGTGACTAGGATGGTAAGGGCTGAATTGGAACTCCTTCATGATAGAATGAGTAGGTTGGAGGTTAGTGCGAGTGGAGGTAAGCCCAAATAAAAAAAAAGAGAGAGTGAATTTGAGGGGGAGGATGAGTTTGAGGGGCATAGTGAGAATTGGGGCTGGAATAAGAGAGAGCAAGGGTACGATAGGGGTAGGCATGCAGCAATGCGTGGGCGTTACAATGAGGGGGAGAGAGAGGATGGTAATGTGAGTAGCATTAAGATGAAGATTCCTTCTTTTCAAGGAAAATCAGACCCGGAGGCGTATCTTGAGTGGGAAAAGAGGGTAGAGTTCGTGTTTGATTGCCACCATTACTCCGAACTTAAGAAAGTTAGGTTGTCGATGGTGGAGTTTTCGGATTATGCACTTCCTGGTAGGATCAACTAGTGGCAAATAAGAAGCGGTACAATGAGAGGCATATTGAGACATGGGATGAAACGAAGAGGGTTATGAGGAAGAGGTTTGTACCCAACCACTATTATCGAGAGATGTTTAAGAGGTTACAAAGAGCGTGGAGGATTACTATAAGGAGATGGAAACTGCCATGATTAGGACTAATATTGAGGAGGATGATGAGGCTACAATGGCGAGGTTTTTGTGTGGACTGAATCGGGAAATCCAAGACCAAGTGGAGCTTAGGCACTACATTGACTTGGATGAGATGGTGCAAATGGCGATCAAGGTGGAGCAACAAATCAAGAGACGAGGAGTGGGACGCACCACCTATCAAGTCGGAAGCTCAGGCTCTACTTGGCGTCCAAACCCGGTAGGAAGAGAGGAGGGCAAGGTAGGGAATAAAACCAAACACGAAAGTAAACCAGAGGCATCTAGGCAAGGACTACAAGGTAAATCTGAAACCCCTTCTAATCAAACAAGAGACATTAAATGCTTTAGGTGCTAAGGGCTTGGCCATATTGCTAGCCAATGTCCGAACAAGAGGGTGATGATCGTGGACGCCACTGGTGATTTGGTTTCAGAAAGTGATGGTGTTGAGGATGATGATAGTGATAGTATTCCTGAGTTGGAAGACCCTAGTGAGGGTTATGAGGCTGTTGTGGGGGAGTCTAATTGTGGCTAGGCATTTATTGAGCACGCATATTAAATACGAAGAAGATAGCCAAAGGGAGAACTTATTTCACACTCGTTTCTTTGTGGATGGGAAAGTTTGTTCTGTTATCATCGATGGGGGTAGCTGCACTAACGTGGCTAGTTGTGAGTTAGTAAACAAATTGGGGTTGACTACTTTGAAACATCCAAAACCCTATAGGTTGCAATGATTGAATGACTGTGTGGAGGTGAAGGTGACTAAGCAAGTGCGAGTACCTTTCCACATTGGAAAATACGAGGATGAGGTGACATGTGATGTGGTGCCCATGCAAGCTTGTCATATCCTTTTGGGGCGCCCATGGCAATTTGATAGGAAGGTGACATACGATGGCTATACCAACAGGTATTCTTTTATATCAAAACATAAGAATGTGGTGCTTATTCCGTTATCTCCAAGACAAGTATTGGAGGATCACTTCAAAAAAAAGGGGAAATCAAAGAGTGATGTGGTCGAAAAAAAGAGTGAACAAAAAAGTGAGATGACCCAAAATAGAAAAGAAAAGAGTGATGTGGTCGAAAAAAAGAGTGAAAAAAAAAGTGAGATGACCACAAATAGAAAAGGAAAAAAAATAGAGAAGGAGAATGGGGAGGAGGAGAAAGAGGCCAAGAAAAAAATGTTTATGACCCAAAAGAGTGATTTGAGAGGTGTGTTGCATTCAAAATGTCCACTTGTGTTACTTATTTACAAGAAGATCCTTCTAAACACAAGTGACATAGCCGGATCACTTCCGAGCACTGTTATTACTCTTTTGCAGGACTTTGAAGATGTGTTTCCCGAAGAGCTGCCGGAGGGATTACCACCTCTGAGGGGGATTGAGCATCAAATTGACTTGGTGCTGGGGAGTGCTTTGCCAAATCGTCCAGCATATAGGTGCAATCCAGAAGAGGCTAAAGAGCTTCAACGACAGGTGAGTGAGCTTTTAGTTAAGTGCTATGTGCGTGAGTCAATATCAGCTTGTGCTGTGCCTGTTTTATTGGTGCCAAAGAAAGACGGATCTTGGCGGATGTGTGTAGATTGTAGGGCTATTAATAACATTACTATCAAGTATAGACATCCCATACCTAGACTAGATGATATGTTGGATGAGTTGCACGGGTCTACCATCTTTAGCAAAATCGATCTTAAAAGTGGTTACCATCAGATTAGAATGAGGGAAGGTGATGAGTGGAAAACTGCGTTTAAGACCAAGTATGGCTTGTATGAATGGTTAGTGATGCCATTGGGCTTAACTAATGCACCGAGCACTTTTATGCGACTAATGAATCATGTCCTGCGTACATACATTGGTAAGTTTGTAGTGGTTTACTTTGACGATATCCTGCTATATAGTAAACATTTGGATAGCACTTGAGGCTCGTACTAACAACACTTAGGGCGGAACATCTGTATGCTAATTTCAAGAAGTGTGTGTTTTGTACGGAAAAACTTGTTTTCCTTGGATATGTTGTGAGCTCCCAAGGTATACAAGTGGATGAAGAAAAGGTGAGTGCTATTCGAGATTGGCCAACGCCTACTACTGTCGGTCAAGTTCGGAGTTTCCATGGCCTTGCCAGCTTCTACAGGAGGTTTGTAAGAGATTTTAGCACACTAACAGCACCTATGATAGCGGTGATCAAGAAGAACGCTCCTTTCCATTGTGGTGCGGAGCAAGAGAATTCCTTTCAAATCATTAACAATAACTGATTAATGCTCATGTACTTGTATTGCCTGATTTTTCTAACACTTTTGAAATTGAATGTGATGCTTCAGGATTAGGTATTGGGGGAGTGTTAATGCAAGGACGAAGGCCCGTTGCTTACTTTAGCGAGAAACTTACTGGCGGTGCATTGAACTACCCAACTTATGACAATGAGTTGTACGCCTTGGTGAGGTCTCTTGAGGCATGGCAGCACTACCTTAGGCCGAAGGAGTTTGTGATTCACACGGATCATGAGTCTCTCAAGCACCTTATAGGGCAGCAAAAGCTTAACAAGAGGCATGCCAAGTGGGTGGCATTCATCGAGACATTTCCATATGTGATCAAGTACAAACAAGGTACGGGAAACATAGTGGCCGATGCACTATCACGAAGGGAGGTTGTCGGACTGCATGGGATGCCTAGGAGCATTGTGTCTGATAGGGATACATGATTTTTGAGTTACTTTTGGAAGACGCTATGGTGCAAGCTTGGTACTAACTTACTCTTTTCTACTACTTGTCACCCTCAGACGGATGGACAAACTGAAGTTGTTAATAGGACTTTAGGGACACTATTGCGTGCCATAATAAGCAAGAATTTAAAGAGTTGGGAAGAGTGTGTACCTTTTGTCGAGTTTGCATATAATAGGAGTGTTCACTCTACTACAGGATTTTCTCCATTTGAGATTGTATATGGTTTTAACCCATTAACTCCTGTGGATTTGTTGTATCTCCCTATGAGTGAAAGGTTGAACTTGGATGGCAAGAAAAAGGCTGAATATGTGAGAACTCTACATGAGAAGGTAAGAGCCAACATCGAGAAGAAGATTCAGCAATATACCAGGCAAGACAACAAAGGAAAGAAGAAGGTTACTTGTGAGTCTGGAGACTGGGTGTGGCTGTACTTAAGGAAAGAACGGTTCCCAGAGAAGAGGCGTTCCAAACTCTTACCAAGGGGCGATGGACTATTCCAAGAGCTAGAGAGGATCAATGACAATGACTACAAGTTGGATCTACCAGATGAGTATAATGTGAGTGCTACTTTTAATGTTAGTGACCTCTCTTTATTCGATGTAGGTCACGATCAAGATTTGAGGACAAATCCTTCTCAAAAGGGGAGGATGATGCAATCACAGCTATACGACGGGATCCATTAGCATTTCCCTCGGGACCAATCACAAAAGGACGCAGCAAGAAGTTAAAAGAAGCCCTTCACGGACTCGTTTTGAGCACCCAAGAAATGTTTAAAGAAGAGAGGAATCATGCACATGAAAAGCTAGTTGGAGGGTTAAGAGATTCTATTATCAATATTATTCAAGTCCAAGACTAGCAAATGAAGGATGAACAAAAAACGAGTACATGCATGCGCTGCATGCATAAGACATTTGGTTTCACATGCATATGACATTTGGTTTGTTTTGACTTTTAAATTACTTTCCTTAAGATAATATTTTCAAATAGTATTAGACAAGGTAAGAGATTGAGTCCTTCCATGACTAGGAGATTTGTTTCCTAATAAAGAGGGATTCTAGGTTTTAAAGAATCATTAGGACTCTTGGAAACAAGTCTATATATATATTAGGAGGTGGATTTCGAATTTATTGAAGTTTTATGAATAAAATTCTTTTGCTTTCTTGAAAATTTGGTGTTTACTTTAAAAAAATCAAACTTATCAAAGTCTATAATTTTGTGGCGTTTGTCGGTTGATCTTCGCACGGATTGTCAAAGACGAGTTCCTTTGAAGGTTCGTTTGAGATTATTGTTTTCTTTTCGTTGTGATTTTTGTTTCCTTTGAGAATTCATACGGAAAATGATTTCACACATCCTAAACATCTTGTTCTAAAGATTGGGCATAATTCGGTTCTCTTGGCCATTGAATTGAGGGCGCGTGAGAATCAATATCACGTGTTTTCCTTTCTTAACCAACGAGAATCATATCAAATACTTCCATTGTAGTCTTTGTACAGAGACGTTAAACAAGTCTATTTGTCTTTCGCACTGAGACGTTAAAGAAGTGTGTGTAGTCTTTCGCACTGAGAAAGTAAAGAAGTGTCGCCTTTCTCAATTAGGTAGTAAATAATTGAGTTAGACACACGCAGCTTGCGGGCAGGTATGCAGTGGTGTGGCTAGGAGTTCTTGCGGCCGAGGGTCGTCTGAGTGGGTTGCAGCGAGGGTCGTTGTAATCAAAGTCTTCTAGTGGATCCTTCCCGTTGCGGAAGAAGGGGAGATGTAGGAGATTGAGCTCCGAACTTCCATAAACAAATCAGCGTATATCATTATTGCTTTACTGCATTCATTCATACACATAGCATGTTTATACGCATAAAACTGTTTAAATAAGCTTTCGAATTTAAGAGTTCAGTTTGAGTTATTTTCGCATGTTTAATTCATTACTCAATCTGTAACTCTGTGAACAAAGTATTCAAGAACACTGAGCTACTGCAACTCTAAGTAATAAATAACCAGATCGCACAGATTTTTCATCGAGCTGGTTTTTAAAACCAGCTAGAAACAGGCTCTGGCATTTCGCTGGTTTAGCGGCGAGCTGGTCATACATAAAAGTGATCTGGTTTCAGCATCCAGCAGGAACCAGCTTAGCGATTAAGAACTGGTTTCAGTATCCAGCTGGATCCTGCGTCTTTCACACGACCTGGTTATTCCCTCTAAGTGCTATTTATTGACTAGATAACTCTTGTGTACACTAACAGAGGGTGAAATTCGATCCTATCAAGTGGTATCAGAGTAGGTTTTTCTTGAATAGTGCATTTCTTTTCGAAAATGTTTTTAAACAGTTTTCAAACTTATGTCTGCTCTGATAGCCATTCGAAAGCCTCTCTATGCTGCAAAATTTTAAGATTTTCAAAACTCATTGCACATGGATAGGGGGAGAAATGTGTATTGAATTGCAGAGCAATTTCTCGAAAGGAAAAAGCGGCAACATCTCTTCTAACGAGCTGACAGATTGCGCGAGGTCTGTGGACGTCAAAATCTCTAGGGCTGGGCGAGGCTAAGCTTTAGGGAAAAATGGAAGAGATTCTGTGAATTGAATCTTCTATTGCTCCTCTGGTCTATATAAAAGAGAGATTTTGAGTAGCATAGATTTTATCTTCAAAGTCTCATGCATGCATATTGTATTAGAAAATAAAATTACCCCATGATCTGTTGAGGGGGAGTTTTGTTTTAACTATTAAGGAGGAGACAAGATTTCAAACTATTTTTGATTCACACAAAAAGGGGGAGAAGTATTTCAAGCATAAACATACATGCATATGTTTATCCGGATTTTGTGTAAAATCAAAAAGGGGGAGATTGTTGGATCTATTTTTACAGATCAGAATCAAAGTTTAGATTCACAAAAAATCCATTATTATTGTATTAACAATTTAACTTAAGTGCGTAGGTTGAGCTGAAAAATACAAATGCAATTTCGGAGGCCTAATCGAAGGAATTTGGCCGAAAACCGGCTTAGTTCACGACACAGTCGTGAATCCTGCTCGTTGGAACGTTTCAAAGGGAGTAGCATAGGTCTCGGGCGAAAATATGCAAACTCATCCCGAACCCTGCGAGCTGGATGAAGAGAAATGTAGCAGCTCAGCAGCGAGCTGGTAAATTAGAGGATATCCAAGCTAGAACAGTGAGGTGACGCCCAAGCTGGTCTAGCATAGGACAACTTAGCTCGTACAGTGAGGGGACGCCCGAGCTGATCCAGCTAAGGACAACCAGATCGAAGAGGACACCCAAGCTGACTCACCAGCTTGAAGCAAGAGCATGTTCTGATCAGTATTGAAAAGCAGTACAGTCTGATGAAGAAGCGACCATCTCGAAGACCAGCTAAGGGAAAAACCAGCTCAGCAACCAGCTGGTAAAGACCAGCCCAGAGTACAACCAGCTCAGAGCAAAGCAGTTTGAACACAAGTATTGTGGAGATTGTATTGCAAAGTTCAAATTGTATTGTCAAATACACTGTTCACAGAGCTCAGAAGTCAGCAATGGTTGCTGCAGCGCATTTAATGAAAATGAGCTTAAAGTCAACAAAGTATGCAAATAATTAAATGACAAAGGACACAAGGTACATCTAAGTCAGAACTTTTCAGAAGAACTTCAAACGGAAAGAAACTGTGTCCAACGGCTACAATCTGCATAGAGGCTATATCTATAAGATGAGTAGCAGAAGATAAAAGAAAGGGGTATGCAGGAGTGTGCAGGAGCAAAAAAAGATTAATCAAGTCTACTGCATAACCCATGGAAGACATCGAGAATCCAGCTCAGAGAAGAGCACTTTCCAGTATGTGAATACATCTATAAGATGAGTAGCAGAAGATAAAAGAAAGGGGTATGCAGGAGTGTGCAGGAGCAAAAAAAGATTAATCAAGTCTACTGCATAACCCATGGAAGACATCGAGAATCCAGCTCAGAGAAGAGCACTTTCCAGTATGTGAATACATTTGAGAGTAATAGTACACTGTATATTTCTCACACACAGATTCACTCACATATGAGAGCTGAGAGCTAAATTGTTGAGTTGAGTGAATCAGATCAAATACTTCCATTGTAGACTTTGGACAAAGACGTTAAACAAGTCTAGTTTTTCTTTCGCACTGAGACAGTAAAGAAGCGTCGCCTTTCTCATTGAGGCAGTAAAGAAGTGAGTTAGACACACGCAGTTTGCGGACTGGTGTGCAGTGGTGTGGCTAGGAGTTCTTGCGGCCAAGGGTCGTCGGAGTGGGTTGCAGCGAGGGTCGTTGTAATCAAAGTCTTCTAGTGGATCCTTCCCGTTCCGGAAGAAGGGAGATGTAGGAGATTGAGCTCCAAACTTCCATAAACAAATCAGCATATTTCTTTATTTCTTTACTGCATTCATTCATTCGCATAGCATTTTTATATGCATAAAACTGTTTAAATAAGCTTTCGAATTTAAGAGTTCAGTTTGAGTTATCCGGATTTTGTGTAAATCAAAAAGGGGGAGATTGTTAGATCTATTTTTACATATCAGAATCAAAGATTTGATTCACACAAAATCCATTACTATTGTACTAACGATTTGACTTAAGTGCGCAGGTTGAGCTGAAAAATACAAACGCAATTCAGAGGCCCAATCGAAGGAATTTGGCCAAAAAGCGGCTTAGGTCACGACATAGTCATGAGTATCGTTGGACCATTTCGGAGGGAGTAGCACCGGTTTCGGGCGATAATATGCAAGCTCATCCCGAACCCTGCGAGCTGGATGAAGAGAAATGTAGCAGCTCAGCAGCGAGTTGGTAAAGTAGAAGATATCCAAGCTGGAACAGTAAGGGGACGCACAAGCTCGTCTAGCATATGACAACTTAGCTGGTAAAGTGAGGGGACGCCCGAGCTGATCTAGCTAAGGAAAACCAGATCGCAGAGGACACCCAAGCTGGCTCACCAGCTTGAAGCAAGAGCATGTTCAGATCAGTATTGAAAAGAAGTACAGTCTGATGAAGAAGAGACCAGCTCGGAGACCAGCTAAGGGAAAAACCAGCTCAGCAACCAGCTGGTAGACACCATCCCAGGTTCAGCAACCAGCTCAAAGAACAGAGACCAGCTCAGAGCAAAGCAGTTTGAACACAAGTATTGTGGTGATTGTATTGCGAAGTTCAAACTGATTTGTTGTATTGTCAAATATGTTGTTCACAGAGCTCAGAAGTCAGCAATGGTTGCTGCAGCGCATTTAATGAAAAGAAGCTTAAAGTCAACAAAGCCTGCAAAGCATTAAATGACAAAGGACACAAGGTACATCTATGTCCGAACTTTTCAGAAGACTTTCCAACGGAAAGAAACTTGTGTCCAACGGCTACAATCTGCATAGAGGCTATATATATAAGATGAGCAGCAGAAGTTAAAAGGATGGGGTATGCAGGAGTGTGCAGGAGCCAAAACAGATTAATCAAGTCTACTGCATAACCCAGAGAAGACATCGAGAAATCAGCTCGGAGAGGAGAACTTCCCAGTATGTGAGAATACATTTGAGAGTAAGAGTACACAGTATATTTCTCACACACAGATTAACTTACACATGAGAGCTGAGAGCTAAATTGTTGAGTTGAGTGAATCAGATCAAACACTTCCATTGTAGTCTTTGGACAGAGACGTTAAACAAGTCTAGTTGTCTTTCGCACTGAGACGTTAAAGAAGTGTGTGTAGTCTTTCGCACTGAGACAGTAAAGAAGTGTCGCCATTCTCACTTAGGCAGAAAAGAATTGAGTTAGACACACGTAGCTTGCAGGCTCATATGCAGTGGTTTGGCTAGGAGTTCTTGCGGCCGAGGGTCGTCAGAGTGGGTTGCAACGAGGGTCGTTGTAATCAAAGTCTTCTAGTGGATCCTTCCCGTTGCGAAAGAAGGGGATATGTAGGAGATTGATCTCCAAAATCCATAAACAAATCAGTGTATTTCTTTATTGCTTTACTGCATTCATTCATACGCATAGCATGTTTATACGCATAAAACTGTTTAACTAAGCTTTCGAATTTAAGAGTTCAGTTTGAGTTATTTCCGCATGATTTAATTCATTACTCAATCTGTAACTCTGTGCACAAAGTATTCAAGAACACTGAGCTACTGCAGCTCAAGTAATAAACAACCAGACCGCACAGTCGAAATACTGTCGAAGAACACTTGTTTAATCTCGTCCCATGAGAGGGTAGTCAAATCCACTGACAACTTTGCTCCCTCCCACCAGATCATTGCATCATCTCTTAACATGTAGATAGCGCACCTAGGCCTATCCAGATCTGGAATCTGAAGGTATTCAAAAATAACTTCCATAGACTTGATCCAGCTCTCAGCAACAAGTGGATCTGTTGTACCACTCCACTCCTTTGGTTTCTGACTTTGAAATTTCTCCTGCGAATCATCATGATTTGGTCCCCTGCTGTTAGAAGATTGGCCGTTGCCTCTGCCTGGCCTTTCTACTAACAGTTCTAAGAGTTGGGTAATACGAGCATTACTATCTGGACTAGGTTCTTCTACAACGGTGCTTCTTCTACCTCTTCCTCTACATGACATCTTAATCTATAGCCCCCAATCCACCACAAAAGAACATCAGAACTCAAACTAGAAATGACTCTTAACATAACAATAAAACACACAGATCAGGAGATGCAGATGGCGAGAACTGCTCCAGACTGGGAAGCGTGTGTTTATCTCAGAACCATGCTCTGATACCAAGGACGCCCAAACCCATGGGAGTCAACGGATTGGAGTGAATGGATAATTTTCATGCCTCGTTTTCAACACAGAGATAAACCACGCAATAATCAATAGCGGAAGAAATTAAAATGTGGCTAAAATTTTCGCTTTTGGCCTGACTTAGAAAATGTAAGTTAAAATACAATTATACTCAAAATACTGGTTTTAAAATATCAAACAACGATACAACATAGAGTGACCCTCAATCAACAACATATACAATTCAGCATAATGAAAAATATCATATGTATCTACTACATATAACTGGGACACTCTATCCACCTCCGGAGGCACCACCAGCTGGATCAACTCCACGATCGTGGAGAAACCATGGTAACCTGAAAACACACACAGGCAAACAAACACCAGCCCCAGAGGGACACGGGATCAAACCCCAGTACGGAGAGCAACTAAAAAACAACAGTTAAAATAGCAATAGATAAAATGCAAATGCTATGCGTGAGAACAAGGCTACAACCGAAGACAAGGAGCCAAAGGATATCGAAGAACTGCTCAACAACTGATATCCAAACAACTGGAAGATAGTGGACACGGTGTGTGAGTATATGGCAGCTACCCACTCGTCTCAACACACGGCACCAGATGCATAACACAACTCAACCTGCTATTGCCCAACTCATGAGATGTGGGAGCTACCCACTCCGCTCATAGTGGCTAACAGATCCTAGCAGGGAGATGAGGTATACTGGAGTTACCCACTCGTCCTCTAAACAAGCATCCTGATACACACAGATCAATACAACAAGGCAAGGCTAGAAAGATCTGAGTTCAACATGAATAATGCGTGTATGCTGTCAGGCCTCGTGCTCATATCAGAGTAAAAACACACAAACACATGCGGAAATTATCAAAAAGCGGGTAAAATTTTCGCTTTTGGCCTGACGGTTTAAAACGATATAATTTAAAATAGAACGATACTCAAAATAGAATCCTAGTTTACGAAAACCACCACAACAATAACAGTATAGCATAAAACAAGTATAAGACTCCAACAATCAAATACACCAACGAAGCATAGGGAATCCCCCTGGCTAAGAATACTGATACATATAAATATGCTATACGCCACTGGGATACTCTAACCACCTCCTGGGGCACCACCAGCTAGGCTAAAACCACGACCAGCTGTAAAACCTGGGTTTACTGAAAACAACACAACAAGGAAAACAACCAAGCCCCAGAGGGACATGGGGTCAAACCCCAGTACGGAGAGAAACTATAAAACAGAAGTAAACAGCAAGAATAAAATGCAGATGCTATGCATGAGAAAGGAAACAACAGCTCAATGGGATCTGCAACAGAAATATGTAGCCACGGTGAGTGTAGGACATGTGGGTGCTACCCACTCACCCCTACTCGCCCACCCTTACCAGATGCATCAACAACCCAACCTATGAATTGTGGTAGCTAGCCACTCGGCGCATAGGGTAAATGAGAGTGCGAAATCACCGCTCGCCCTCGCATCCTGGTAAGTAAACAGAACAACAACAAAAACAACAAGGCAATGGCTGCGAAAACTGAAAGGAGATGCAAATGTGTGTATGCAACATGCTGGAATAACAAGCATATGAACATATGGGAAACAATAACATCAGCACGTATACACCATATAGCTCACGGCCAATCTCACAAACAGCAGCCTCAACAGGCAACAAATCACCGCAGCCAACAATTAGCCATCTCACAAATTATTCAAGCCATAACCTCGCTGTAAATACAAGCTCCAATCCGTACCTTAATTCCTAGCTCAATTACCACAATCAAAGGTCCCGAGAAAGCTGAACAACAACCTGTCAAAGCACACAGGGGCATAAATCATCGGGACTCAAATACACAGAAGGTACTGCGGGAGTTACAACTCAACCAGCGATCAATCCCATCAATACCACTTAACAGGGAGCTTAATTCAACTTAATAAAGCTAAGATCTTACAACAATTCGAAGCTACCTGCTCACAGCGAACACACGGCCAAAACAGTAACTTCGCGACCTCGCTCTAGCTAACAACAACCTCCAAGAATGGTATAAGATGGAAGAGCTTCTCGAGAGGGGTCCAACGCTACCTCGCACGCATCAAACAACGGCCGGAAACGATGGGAATTGCTGGAGTAAAGCAACGGTGAACAGTGCTCTGGGGTTCGAGAAACAGAGAACGAATTTCGGGGAAAATATTCTAAGTATGGGATCTGATATCTCAATAGAAGACCAAGTATTCCTATATATAAATCTCGCAATTGTTGAAATCTGATTTAAAAGTCCACCGACAAAACCAGCAGGCACCAACAAACCAGCCGCTGGTCGAACCCCGCAAGCATAATCCCAAACATACAAAACGACGTCGTAGGACACTACCTATGACTGGTTCTTAACCAAAAGCTGGACAACCAGACGACTGGTTTAAACATCACGGGAATTCTACAAAAGCTGGTACCAGCCGCAACATATAAAATGCAGCGTTGCAACTAATTAAAACGGCGTCGCGTAACCCATCGACTGGATTTCTGAGCGCTAACTAAAACGACGACGCATAGCCTACATCATCCAGTCGCTAGTTCTCGCGCAAAAGAACCATACGCAAGCTACAGTAAACCAGACGCAACAACTCCTCGCAGCTGGTACCAGGCGCAACAACCAAAACGGCGTCGCTCCAACTTATCAAAACGCTATCGTTTTGCCCTCAACAAACAAACAAAGCAACGGCTGGTTACAAACATGCTACCAGCTTTCACTTAACACAACGCATCCAGATTTCACTAAAACTACGGCGTTTAGAAATCTCGCGCTACTAAAACACTCTACGACTGGATTTCACAAAATCGACCAGCTTTTACCACGAAACCAGCTCCCACAACAAACCAGATTTCACCACAAAATACCAAAAATACGAAAACTTCCAGAGATGCTCTAAATGAGATTTCGACCCGAAAATGCAAACCAAACTTACTAACAGAGATCTAAACCACCAGAAATCTCTAAAAACCGATACATTCCAACAAATGATCTCTTATACAAATTCAGGACTCACATTTCTCCCCCACTAAAAAGGATTTCGTCCCCGAAATCAAACAACAATCTGGAAATTAACACAGCAGCAAAATACAAACAGAACTTGCCCAACACAAGGCCAAAAGTTCAAGATAACCGAACAAACATATAACAACAACTAGGGAATAAATACAACCAAAAGCTACAAATTACTGGAAATTTTAGCTCAACAGCTACTCAAACAGATGCGGCCACTCGCACTGCATCTTTTATTCCAGCTCCCAAGTAGCCTCTTCCCTTCCATGCTTGCTCCACTGCACCATTACCAACGGAATGGTCTTATTTCTCAGCTGTTTCTCTTTTCTACCAAGGATCTGCAAAGGGTATTCTTGATAACTCAACGACTGATCTAGCTCCACCTCGTCAGTTCCAAGCACATGAGACGGATCTGGCTCATACTTCCTCAACATGGAAACATGAAAGACGTCATGAAGAGAAGACAACTCTGACGGCAACAACAGCCGATACGCTAAAGGGCCAATCCTCTCAACAATCTCATACGGTCCGACGTAACGAGGGTCTAACTTTCCCTTGCGTCCAAAGCGCATAACACTGCGAAACGGAGAAACTTTGAGAAATACACGATCACCAACCTGAAACTCAAGAGGTCGACGCCTCTTATTCGCATAACTGGCTTGGCGATCCTGGGCAGCTTTCATCCGCTGTCTAATAAGATCCACGTGATCTTTCATTTGCTGCACAAAATCAGGGGCAGATAGCTGCTTCTCCCCCACTTCTTCCCAACATACCGGCGATCTGCACTTTCTGCCATACAAAGCCTCAAACGGCGCCATGCCAATCGTCACTTGATAGCTGTTATTAAACGAAAACTCAACTAAAGACAACGCGTCTTGCCAGCTACCTCCGAAATCCAACACAACAGCTCGCAACATATCCTCCAACGTCTGGATAGTGCGCTCAGATTGGCCATCTGTCTGGGGGTGATACGCGGTGCTCATAGCCAATCTGGTACTCAAAGCTGTTTGCAAACTCTTCCAAAACCTGGAAGTAAACCTCGGATCTCGGTCGGAAACGATCAAAACGGGCACACCATGCAGTCTAACCACAAAATCAACGTACAGCTTCGCCATCTTCTTCAACGAGAAGGTCATCCCATAGGGAATAAAATGTACAGACTTCGACAGACGGTCTATAACCACCCAAATAGCATCGCATCCTCTGCTGGAACGAGGCAGATGCGTCACGAAATCCATAGCAATGTGCTCCCAATTCCATTGGGGCGCTTCCAAACTCTGCAACAGACCACCAGGTCTCATCCTTTCGGCCTTTACCATCTGACAGTTCAAACAACGAGCAACGAAACCAGCCGGATGAACACTATGTCTGCTGCAGTGCGCTTCCCGAAGGATCTCCTCCTTCAAATCAATCAAATTTGGCACAACCAACCTGCCCCGGAAACACAAACAACCATCGGAAGAGACAGAATAATCCTCAAGTTCGCCAGCCCTGACCTTCAACTTCAACTCGTTGATAGGATCAGTCCTCTGAGATGCTCGAATAGTAGAAACAATCTGTGGCTCCACTTGAAAAGAAGAAACCACCACACAATCCTCAGCCGGGTAAAATCTCCAACCCGTAGTGTTAAGATGCTCCTGATCCTTAGAGATGTACAACGACGCAAGCATCTAACTGGCCTTCCTGCTCAAAGCATCTGCCACTACGTTCGACTTCCCAGGCTGGTACTTAATCTCACAGTCAAAGTCCTTTAGCAGCTCCATCCACCTACGCTGTCTCATGTTCAAATCGGGCTGCGAAAACAAATACTGCAAACTTTTGGGGTCGGAGTACACCACAAACTGCTTGCCATACAGGTAGTGACGCCAGATCTTCAATGCAAAGACCACCGCCGCTAACTCCAAATCATGGACTGGGTAACGAGTCTCGTGCGGTTTCAACTGCCGTGAGGCATACGCAATGACTCGACCATTCTGCATCAACACACAACCCAATCCATTTAGCGAAGCGTCAGAACAAACAACGAATCCACCCGTTCCGGACGGCAGATCCAACACAGGCGCAGTAGTCAACTTTTCCTTGAGCAGTTGAAAATAATTCTCGCACTTCTCAGTCCACACAAACCCTTTGTCCTTCCGAGTCAATTGAGTCATCGGCTTTGCTATACTAGAGAATACCTCAATGAAGCGACGATAATAGCCAGCCAGACCCAAGAAACTGCGAATCTCGGAAACATTCCTGGGACGCTCCCAGTTCAGAACGGCATCAACCTTGCTAGGATCCACCGAAATCCCCTCGGCTGAAATCACATGTCCCAAGAATACGACGTGATCCAACTAGAACTCACACTTGGAAACTTTGCATACAACTGCTGGTCTCTCAGCGTCTGAAGGACAATACGCAAATTCTCCTTGTGCTCCAAAGGATTCTTCGAATAAACTAAGATGTCGTCGATGAACACGATCACAAACTGATCTATAAACTCGCGGAAAACTCGGTTCATCAAATCCATAAAGACTGCAGGGTCATTAGTCAATCCAAACGGCATCACCAGAAACTCGAAATGCCCGTACCTGGTACGAAAAGCAGTCTTCGCGACATCTTGTTCTCTCACTCTCAGCTGATGGTACCCTGAACGAAGATCAATCTTTGAATACACCGTAGAACCTTGCAACTGATCAAACAGATCATCGATTCTCGGCAACGGGTACTTTTTATTGACAGTGGCCTTATTCAACTGGCGAAAATCAATGCACATCCGCATTGAGCCATCCTTCTTCTTCACAAATAGAATGGGCGCTCCCCACGGTGACATACTAGGGAGAATAAAACCTTTCTCCAGCAAATCATCTAACTGCACCTTGAGTTCTCTCAACTCCGCAGGCGCCAGACGATAAGGAGCACGTGAAATCGGAGCTATGCCAGGCACCAGCTCTATGCTGAAGTCAATCTCCCGCCTCGGAGGAAAACCAGGAATCTCTTCCGGAAACACATCGGGAAAGTGCCGTACTACGGGAACGTCACTGAGCTGAACACGGGAAGAAGAAGACGCGTCCAACGCGTAGATCATAAAGCCAGCATTCCCCAAAGACAACAAGCTAAACATCTCCATAGCTGAGATCAACGGGATCTTCGATCTAGAATCCTGGCCGTAGAAGTCTCACTTCTCGCCAGATAAAGGCCTAAAATGCACAATCCCATGGAAGCAGTCCACGGAGGCCCTATAGTTGGATAGCACATCCATCCCAACTATGCAATCGAAATCCCAAAGAATCAAACGGATCAAGTTCGCTAACAAGACATGCTCACCAAACCGCAACACACCATCTAACAAAACCTCCTGGGAGAACAGGCTCACACCACCAGGGGTAGAAACAGAAACGGCATCGCGCAACGAAATGGTACACAGACCATGCTCAACAACAAACGAATCAGAAATAAACGAATGCGATGCACCGGTGTCAAACAACACACGTGCAGGAAAATCAAAAACAAGGAAAGTACCTGCGATCACCCGACTCAGTGTCTCCTCGGCCTGCTCCCTAGTGATGGCGTTAACCTGAGCATGCTGGGGTCCGGAGAAGAAAGGCTGGGACGACTGTCCATACCGCGACGGACCAGGCTACTGAAACGGCCTAAACTGAGGCTCACCCAAACGGGGCTGCTGAAACTGAGGGGAACGACCCCTAGACTGACCTCCACGACCCTGAGGCTGGGCCGCGGTCTTCTGTGATTCAGATGACGGACACACTCTCGCAAAATGCCCATACTGACCACAAAGGTTGTAGGAACCCTGCACACCTACACACTGAGTGGAAGGATGCTTTCCACCGCAAAAGCCGCAAAACTCAGTACGAGATCCACTGCTACTCTAACTGCCTGAACCAGAAGATCTAGAAACTGACTTCTTCTTGAACTGCTGACATCGGGGTCGAAACCTCTGACGGCCAGACTGCTGAGCCACCTGTGGCTGCTGCTTCTGCTGCGGGGGCTGATAGGCTGACTGGGAGGACTGTGAAGACTGTGCTCCCTAAATAGCATGGCGACTAACCTGCAACGCCTGCTGCCTACGAGCACGACGACTCTGCAAACCTTCCTCAATGTCGATGGCACTATCCACCGCCTCAGCATAGGTTTTGGGCTTACTGGTCAACACCATCTGATACAACTCTTCGTTCAAGCCCTCAAGAAATCTAGTCAACTTGGCCCTCTCCCGGCCAGAAACATGGGGAACGTACGCCGACAGAGAAGAAAACTTCCTAGCATACTCCCGAACAGTCATGGAACCCTGCTCCAGATGGTCGAACTCCCGCTCCCGGGCGTTCACATAAGACTCGGGCACATACTCCTGCCGGAAGGTCTCACAAAAACTGTCCCGAGTGATCCCAACACCGGTCTGTAACAAGGTACTCGAAGCGCCTCACCACCAGCGCTCTACAGCCTTCCTAAGCAAAAGAGTCGCTAAACTCAGCCGAAGATCATCATCATACTGCACCCGATCAAAAAGACCAATAATATTCCTGAGACATGAGTCCGCATCCTCACTGGAATCATCACCGTTAAAGACTAGAGGGTTCATCCTCTGAAAACGTGCTATCACCACGTCCATCCGCTCCACCGGAGGTGCCGCAATCTCATCTTCCTCCTCGTTGCGAACACGAGTATGACTACGGGCACTACTCCTATCCTCATTCTGTCCTGCTGATTCCTCAAACTGCCCCTACCTCTACCACGACGTCTAGGCGGCATCTACGAAAACACTCAATAGGATCAAGAAAAACAGAACAGATACAACATAGATAGCACATAACACAGAAATATGCAGCACGTAGTCACATAGTCAAGCACATGAAACACACAACACTGTGCCTAGACTCAAGTGTGATCAAAGAAATCGAGCTTATTCCAGCTTAAGCTCTGATACCTAAAATGTCAGGCCTCATGCTCATATCAGAGTAAAAACACACAAACACATGCGGAAACTATCAAAAAGAGGGTAAAATTTTCTCTTTTGGCCTGACGGTTTAAAACGATATAATTTAAAATAGCACGATACTCGAAATAGAATCCCAGTTTACGAAAACCACCACAACAATAACAGTATAGCATAAAACAAGTATCAGACTCCAACAATCAAATACACCAACGAAGCACAGGGAATCCCCATGGCTAAGAATACTGATACATATAAATATGCTATACGCCACTGGGATACTCTAACCACCTCCTGGGGCACCACCAGCTGGGCTAAAACCACGACCAGCTGTAAAACCTGGGTTTCCTAAAAACAACAGAACAAGGAAAACAACCAAGCCCCAGAGGGACATGGGGTCAAACCCCAGTACGGAGAGCAACTATAAAACAACAGTAAACAGCAAGAATAAAATGCAGATGCTATGCATGAGAAAGGAAACAACAGCTCAACGGGATCTGCAACAGAAATATGTGGCCACGGTGAGTGTAGGACATGTGGGTGCTACCCACTCACCCCTACTCGCCCACCCTTACAAGATGCATCAACAACCCAACCTATGAACTGTGGTAGCTAGCAACTCGGCGCATAGGGGAAATGAGAGTGCCGAATCACCGCTCGCCCTCGCATCCTGGTAAGTAAATAGAACAACAACAACAACAACAAGGCAATGGATGCGAAAACAGAAAGGAGATGCAAATGCGTCTATGCAACATGCTGGAATAACAAGCATATGAACAAATGCGAAACAATAACATCAGCATGTATACACCATATAGCTCACGGTCAATCTCACAAACAGCAGCCTCAACAGGCAACAAATCACCGCAGCCAACAATTAGCCATCTCACAAATTATTCAACCCATAACCTCGCTGTAAATACAAGCTCCAATCCGTACCTTAATTCCTAGCTCAATTACCACAATCAAAGGTCCGAGAAAGCTGAACAACAACCTGTCAAGGCACACAGGGGATAAATCATCGGGACTCAAATACACAGAAGGTACTGCCGGGAGTTAGAACTCAACCAGCGATCAATCCCATCAATACAAATTAACAGGGAGCTTTATTCAACTTACTAAAGCTAAGATCTTACAACAATTCGAAGCTACCTGCTAACAGCGAACACACGGACAAGATAGTAACTTCGCGACCTCGCTCTAGCTAACAACAACCTCCAAGAATGGTATAATATGGAAGAGCTTCTCGAGAGGGGTTCAACGCTACCTCGCACGCATCAAACAACGGCCGGAAACGATGGGAATTGCCGGAGAAAAGCTACGGTGAACAGTGCTCTGGGGTTCGAGAAACAGAGAACGAATGTCGGGGAAAATATTCTAAGTATGGGATCTGATATCTCAATCGAAGACCAAGTCTTCCTATATATAAATCTCGCATGCTGAAATCTAATTTAAAAGTCCACCGACAAAACCAGCAGGCACCAACAAACCATCGGCTGGTCGAACCCCGCAAGCATAATCCCAAACATACAAAACGACGTCGTAGGACACTACCTACGACTGGTTCTTAACCAAAAGCTGGACAACCAGACGACTGGTTTAAACATCGCGGGAATTCTCCAAAAGCTGGTACCAGCCGCAACACATAAAATGCAGCGTTGTAACTAATTAAAACGGCGTCGCATAACCCATCGACTGGATTCCTTAGCGCTAACTAAACCGACGACGCATAGCCTACGTCATCCAGTCGCTAGTTCTCACGCAAAAAAAACAGACGCAAGCTACAGCAAACCAGACGCAACAACTCCTCGCAGCTGATACCAGGCGCAACAACTCCTCGCAGCTGGTACCAGGAGCAACAACCAAAACGGCGTCGCTCCAACTTATCAAAACGCCATCCTTTTTCCCTCCACAAACAAAACAAAGCAACGGCTGGTTACAAACACTCTACCAGCTTTCACTTAACACAACGCATCCAGATTTCACTACAACGACGGCGTTTAGAAATCTCGCGCTACTAAAACACGCTACGACTGTATTTCACCAAATCGACCAGCTTTTACCACGAAACCAGCTCCCACAAAAAAACCAGATTTCACCACAAAATACCAAAAATACGAAAACTTCCAGAGATGCTCTAAATGAGATTTCCGACCCGAAAATGCAAACCAAACATACTAACAGAGATCTAAACCACCAGAAATCTCTAAAAACCGATACATTCCAACAAATGATCTCTTATACAAATTCAGGTCTCACATATGCAATGCAACAGCTTGCAAAAAATAACACAACAGAGGCAATCAACACAGCACAGAGGCATACACAGCAGCACACATAATATCCATGCCAGATTCAGCGCTGTAAGACAATCTCACATTCGTACCTCAATCTGAGCTACAATTACCACAAACGAAGTCCCGAGCAACCAGATCTGAACCCTGTTAACCAAAACACAACGTACACTCAGGGACAGTAACACAGACTTACTAACTAAGAGCTACGAGCTCCACCCAGCTCTATCCTACCTCTCTAACTCAATCAACAACTCTAAACAAAGCACAAGGTAGGAATTAACACTTACCCAACAAGATACCTGAAAGGCCGAAGCGATTCCACGCTTATGCTAACAGACTACAAAGAAGAGCTTCCTCTTCCAGCTTAACGCAAGCCTCTTAAAAAGGTACCAAACGAAGCGCCATAGCAAGATAAGTCCAGCGCTACCACTCTCACTTCAGTCGGAGCTGTCTATCACCGGAAATCGAAGAAGATAAGGTTCGGTGAACAGTAGCTAGGGTATCGTGACAGAGTTATATTTCGAGAAATATTTCTAAGTGTCGGGAAACAATAATGGACGAAGGGTCAAAGTTTTCTTAAATACAACTCAAATCTGGTCACATCTGGTGAACAGTAGCCACCAACAATCTCGTGGTTCACATTTGAAACCAGCACAGATCTGAGTACCACTCCAGATCTAGACACTACGTCAAAACAGACATGGGACTTAACCAAACAACGTCGCACAAAAAACACGCTCCCAACTAACACACGTCATCCCGCTAACTCAAGTCTGAAACACTAAACGGCGTCGCTCCCAAAGCACTCAGATCTGATGCACTCCAACAAGTCACATCTGAAATCTCTGAACCGTACCAGCCTACACCAAAACAGAACCAGGACAACAAACCGGATCTGTCCACGCACAACTAACAACGTGCACATACTCAAATATTTATTCTCTCCAAACGACATCGCATCAGAACTAGATTCAAAAGACCAGATCTCACCTCCACATCTGAATGCGACCAACCAGATCTGATCAACACTCAAATCTGATCGCATTCCCATGAAATCCTTCAAATCTCCAGATCTGTTTCAAGGACTTAAACGGACCTGATAGTGTGATACCTGGAATTGTATAAGATTAATTTGGTTGGAATTAATCGGTTTTTAGAGATTTGTGGTAGTTTCGCATCAGAACTAGATTCAAAAGACCAGATCTCACCTCCACATCTGAATGCGACCAACCAGATCTGATCAACACTCAAATCTGATCGCATTCCCATGAAATCCTTCAAATCTCCAGATCTGTTTCAAGGACTTAAACGGACCTGATAGTGTGATACCTGGAATTGTATAAGATTAATTTGGTTGGAATTAATCGGTTTTTAGAGATTTGTGGTAGTTCAGATTTCTGTTTGAGAGTTTGGTTGGCATTTTCGGGTCAGATTCCTCACTTAGAACAATTCTGGAGGTTTTAGTATTTTTGAAGTATGGGGAGATATCTGTCAGTAGACATGGTGATGTCATGTTTTCTGTTGTTGTGCTTTGGCGTAGCAATTGCTGACGTAAGCTTTGCTGTTGAGTTAGCGCGTGTTGTTCTTTGTAGTGGTTGCTGCCGACCACGATTGGATTGGTTTGTTAACGACATCGTTTAGATTAGTAGAAGCGACACCGTTTTGAGGAGCTAGTGACGTAAGCATATCTGTTTGATTTTGATCAGCAGACGTCAACGTTAGTCAACGTCACTGTAGCTTGCGACTGGTGGTGCGCTACTGTAGCTTGCGTATGGGTAAACAGCTGTTGGCAGAAATTATTACGTAAGCTATGCGACGCCGTTTTAATTAGTTGCAACGCTGCGTTTTGGTTGATGCGTGTAGAAACTAGCCGATGGTTTTAGGCGACCAGCTGATGGCAGATTCGATGACATAAGTGGCGGGATATCATTTTGAATAGCGCTTGATACCTTGCGTTCGGTTGCTGGTGTGAGCTTTGTATTGTTGAAGAAGCTGTTGGGTATTCTTCGTCAGCTTTGCACTGTTCACGTTACTGTCAGCAGTTTGCGATATCTGTTAGTGTCGGTGGATTTTATATCAGTTTTCTCGCGTGTATTTAAGGAAGACTTGGTCTTCGATTTCAAGCACCAGATCCCATACTTAGCGAAATATTATCTTGGTTGTCGACCTCTGCTCTTCGAACCCTAGTACTGTTCACCGTGAGCTTTTCCGGAAAATTCCCATCATTTCCGGCCATTGTTTGATGCGTTCGAGGTAGCGTTGGACTCCTCTCGAGAAGCTCTTCCTTCCTATACCATTATTGGAGGCTGTTGTTGGCTAGAGCGAGATCACGAAGTTGCTGTCTTCGGCCGTGTTTTGCGTCGTTGAGGTAGAACTTCGAATTGTTGTTGAGATCTTAGTATTAGCCTTTGTTTAAGCTTCCTGTTAGTGGTATTGTTGGATTTGATCGCTGGTGGAGTAAATGACTCCCAGCCGTGAGTTTCTATAGTTGGTCGTGACCTTTTGTGTTGAGCCTGAGATCTGTTGTGTGTATTTAGCAGGTTG
>KV007754.1:98857-109333 GCA_001598015.1 Dorcoceras hygrometricum
CGGTGATTCCGCACTCTCATTTCCCCTATGCGCCGAGTGGCTAGCCACCACAGTTCATAGGTTGGGTTGTTGATGCATCTGGTAAGGGTTGGCGAGTAGGGGTGAGTGGGTAGCACCCACATGTCCTACACTCACCGTGGCCACATATTCTGTTGCAGATTCCGTTGAGCTGTTGTCTCCTTCCTCATGCATAGCATCAGCATTTTATTCTTGCTGTTTATTGTTGTTTTATTGTTGCTCTTCGTACTGGGGTTTGACCCCATGTCCCTCTGGGGTTTGGTTGTTTTCCTTGTTGTGTTTTTTTCAGGATACCAGGTTTTACAGCTGGACGTGGTTTTAGCCCAGCTGGTGGTGTCCCAGGAGGTGGTTAGAGTATCCCAGTGGCGTATAGCATATTTATATGTATCAGTATTCTTAGCCAGGGGGATGCCCTGCGCTTTGTCGTTGTATCCAGTGGTTGGAGTCTGATACTTATTTTCGTATGCTATATTCTTCGTGTTGCTTAGTGGTTTTTATAAACTAGGATATCTATTTTGAGTATCGCACTATTTTAAATTATATTGTTTTAAACCGTCAGGCCAAAAGCAAAAATTTTACCCGCATTTTAGTAGCTTCCGCATGTGTTTGTATGTTTTATCTCTGATTAGAGCACGAGGCCTGACAGATAGCTTCACCGAGCATACCAGCTCAAAGCTGGCTCATCCCAGATCTGTCCAAGCAAAATCTTGTCTAAGTTAAACCCGATTAATTAACTCAATTAATCCCATAATCTTTCGGGTCTCACATTCCTCCCCCACTAAAACAAGATTCATCCTCGAAATCAAACAATAACTCCAGATCTGAGCAAAACTTCCACAAAACAACCAACACTGGAAAACACGCTGTACACAAACTAACAGTAGCACTCCAACACCCCAAAGAGAAGCTACTAACCAAGAGTTCAAGATAACTGGAACAAACAAACAAAACTAGCTACTGGAAACAAACGCAACATCTATTCAAACAGATGTGGCCACTCGCGTTGCATTTTATCTTCCAGCCTCCCACGTAGCTTCTTCTCTACCATGTTTGCTCCACTGAACCATCACCAAGGGAATGGTCTTGTTCCTCAGCTGTTTCTCTTTTCTATCCAAGATCTGCAAGGGATACTCAACATAACTCAAAGTCCGATCTAACTCCACCTCGTCAGTTCTCAACACATGCAAAGGATCTGGCTCATACTTCCTCAACATAGACACATGAAAAACATCATGTAAGGAGGACAGATCTGGAGGCAACAACATCCGACAAGCCAAAGGACCAATTCTCTCAACAATCTCATATGGTCCAACATAACGATGAGCTAATTTTCCCTTGAGACCAAATCTCATAACACTGCGGAAAGGAGAAACTTTCAGAAAAACCAGATCACCAACCTGAAATTCTAAAGGCCGATGCCTCTTTTCGCATAACTGTCTTGGCGATCTTGTGCAGCTTTCATTCGCTGGCGAATCAGATCCACTTGATCTCTCATCTGTTTCTCCCCCACTTCATTCGCTGTTTCTCCCCCACTTCTTCCCAACATATAGGAGATCTACACTTCCTGCCATACAAAGCTTCAAATGGTGCCATACCAATCGTGACCTGGTAGCTGTTATTGTAAAAAAACTCAACCAAAGACAACGAATCTTGCCAGCTACCACTAAAATCCATCACAACAGCTCTCAACGTATCCTCTAAAATCTGGATAGTTCGCTCAGATTGGCCATCTTTTTGGGGATGATACGCTGTGCTCATAGCCAATCTAGTACCCAAAGATGTTTTCAAACTCTTCCAAAACCTGGAAGTAAACCTCGGATCACGATATGAAACAATAGAAACAGGCACACCATGTAATCTCACCATGAACTCTATGTACAGCTTGGCCATCTTCTTCAAAGAATGCGTCATGCTATAAGGAATGAAGTGAGCAGACTTCGACAATCTGTAAATAACAACCCAAACAGCATCACACCCTCTGCTGGAACGAAGAAAATGGGTCACAAAATCCATAGCTATGTGCTCCCAATTCCATTGGGGCACCTCTAAACTCTGCAACAAACCACCAGGTCTCATCCTTTCAGCCTTGACTTGCTGAAAATTCAGACAAGGCTACAAAATCAGCAACATCACTCTTCAAACCTTCCCACCAGTAATGCTGCTTCAAGGCATGATACATCTTCTTGCACCAGGATGAAAACTATGTCTACTGCAGTGCGCTTCTATCAAGATCTCTTCCTTTAAATCAATCAGATTTGGCACTACCATCCGGCCACGAAACCTCAAACAACCATCAGATGAGACAGAATAATACTCCAACTGTCTAGATCGAGCTTTCAACTTTAGCTCATGGATGTAAGGATCTGTTCTTTGAGCCGCTCCAATACTCACAACAATCTGTGGCTCAACTTGAAAGGAAGAAACCACAACATAGTCCTCATCTGGGTAAAATCACCAACCAGTAGTGCTTAGATGCTCATGGACCTTCGAAATCTACAACGAAGCCAGCATCACCACTTGAGCCTTTCTGCTCAATGCATCAACAACTACATTTACTTTCACAGGCTGATATTGGATCTCACAATCAAAATAATTAAGCAGCTCCATCCACCTATGCTGTCTCATGTTCAAATCTGACTGAGAAAAGAGATATTGAAGACTCTTGTGGCCTGAATACACCACAAACTACTCGCCATACAGATAGTGGCGCCAAATCTTCAAAGCAAAGACCACTGCTGCCAACTCCAAATCGTGAACGGGGTAACGAGTCTCATGCGGTTTCAACTGACGAGAGGCATACGCAAAGACTTGGACCATTCTGCATCAACACACAACCCAATCCATTCAAGGGACATCCGCACAAACCACAAAACCACCTGATCCTAAAGGCAAAGCTAACACAAGCGCTGAAGTTAGCTTCTCTTTGAGCAATTGGAAACTGTTCTCATACTGCTCCGTCCAAACAAACCTCTTGTCTTTTTGAGTCAACTGCGTCATAGACTTAGCTATGCTAGAGAATCCCTCTATAAAATATCGAAAATAGCCTGCCAAACCCAAGAAACTACGAATCTCAGAAACATTCTTGGGACGTTCCCAGTTAACAACAGCCTCTACTTTACTGGGATCCACAGAAATACCTTCAAATGACATAACATGACCCAGAAACACAACTCGATCCAACCAAAACTCGCACTTGGAGAACTTAGCATACAACTGCGAGTCTCGTAGCGTCTGAAGAACCAGCCTCAAATGCTCCTTGTGCTGCATCGGAGTCTTCGAGTACTCCAAAATGTCATCAATAAACACAATCAAAAACTGATCGATGAACTCTCTAAAGACTCGATTCATCTGGTCCATGAAAACTGCAGGGGCATTCGTCAAACCAAAAGGCATAACCAAAAACACATAAAGACCGTACCTCGTACGAAAAGCAGTTTTCACAACATCTTGCTCTCGAATGCGCAACTGGTGGTACCCCGAATGCAGAGCGATCTTAGAAAACACAGCTGAACCCTGAAGCTGATCAAACAAGTCATCGATCCTCGACAAAGGGTACTTATTCTTTATTGTCTCCTTATTCAATGTCTAAAGTCGATGCACATCCTCATCGACCCATCCTTCTTCTTTACAAACAAGATAGGCGCTCCCCACGGGGACATACTTGGCCTAATGAAACCCTTCTCTAGCAAGTCGCTAAGCTGAGCCTTAATCTCCCTCAACTAAGCGGATGCTAAACGATACGGAGCTCGCGAGATAGGAGCTGTACCAGGTACCAACTCAATGCTAAAGTCTATCTCCCTCTTCGGAGGAAAAACAAGAATCTCCTTCGGAAACACATCAGGGAAATGGAGAACAACGGGAACATCACTAAGCTCTACGCGTGAAGAAGAAGACGCATCCAAAGCATAGATCATAAATCCAGCATTCTCCAAAGACAACAGGCTAAACATCTCCATCGCAAAGACTAAAGGAATCTTCAACTGGGAATCATGGCCATAGAAATTCCATTTCTCGCCAGACTGGGGTCTAAAATGCACAACGCCATGGAAACAATCCACAGTGGCCCGATAACTAGACAACACGTCCACTCCCACTATGCAATCGAAATCCCACATCACTAGCCTGATCAGCTTTGCTAACAACACGTTCTCACCAAACCTAAGAATGCCATTCAACAAAATCTCTCGGGAGTACAGGCTCGCGCCGGCAGGAGTCGCAACAGACACAACATCACACAAAGTAGTGGTATGCAAACCATGCTCAACCACAAATGCATCAGCAATAAACGAATGCCGATGACTACCTGTATCAAACAATACACACGTAGGAAAATCAAAGCAAAACAAGTACATGTGATCACTCCTCCTCCTGGCATGCTCTCCGCTTGCTCCCTCGTCATGGCGTTCACCTGGGCATACTGAGGTCCTGAAAACTGGGGCTGGCAAGACTGTCCAAACCGCGAAGGACCAGGCTTCTGAAACGGCCTAAACTGAGGCTCTCCCAACCTCTACTGATGAACCGGAAAAAAACGACCTCTAGACGATCCACCCGCACGACCCTACAGTGGGGCGGCGGTATGCTGAGATCCAGCCAAAGGACACACTCTCGCAAAGTGTCCATACTGCCCATAGTTGTTACACGAACCCTGCACGCCTACACACTGCACTGTAGCATGCTTTCCTCCACACTGGCCACAAAACTCGACCTTGGAATTAACGCTGCTAGAACTACCCAAGCCAGAAGAACTAGAACCTAACTTCTTCTTGAACTGACGACCACGAGGACTAAACCTCTGTTGTCCAGACTGTTGGGCTACCTGCTGCTGGGGTGGCTGGGATGACTGCTCAGACTGGGAAGGTTGCACCCCCGGGACCATGGGACGGTTACCTTGCACCACTTGCGGCCTAGCACGAGACCTACGGTTCTGTAGTCCCTCCTCAATATCCATAGCCTTTTCCACCGCATCCGCATAACTCGCCGGTAACCCGCCAACACCAAAAAATACAACTCTTCGTTGAGCCCCTCCAAGAACTTGTTCCACTTCGCCTTCTCTCGGCCAGAAACATTCGGAACATACGCAAGAAGAGAAGAAAATCCCCGGGCATACTCCCCCACGGATATAGTCCCCTGCACCAGGTTATCAAACTTACGCTCCCTCGCGTTAACAAAGAATTCCGGAACGTACTCCTGACGGAAGGCAGTACCAAAGCTGTTCCATGTGATCCCTACACCTGTCTCCTCTAGAGTACTCGAAGCGCCTCTCCACCAACGCTCGACACTTATTCTCAACTGAAACGTGCCAAACTCAACCTACGTTCCTCATCATACCTGACACGGTCAAAAATACAACTCTTCGTTGAGCCCCTCCAAGAACTTGTTCCACTTCGCCTTCTCTCGGCCAGAAACATTCGGAACATACGCAAGAAGAGAAGAAAATCCCCGGGCATACTCCCCCACGGATATAGTCCCCTGCACCAGGTTATCAAACTTACGCTCCCTCGCGTTAACAAAGAATTCCGGAACGTACTCCTGACGGAAGGCAGTACCAAAGCTGTTCCATGTGATCCCTACACCTGTCTCCTCTAGAGTACTCGAAGCGCCTCTCCACCAACGCTCGACACTTATTCTCAACTGAAACGTAGCCAAACTCAACCTACGTTCCTCATCATACCTGACACGGTCAAACAACCCGGTAATGTGCTGAAACCAGGACTCCGCATCGGAACTAGGATAGTCACCATTAAACATCTGAGGGTTCATCCGCTGAAACCTCGCCATCACAAGTTCCATGTCATCCACACGGGCTGCCAGCTCATCTACCTCAATCTGACTATCACGTCTATGAAAAGGTCCACTACGCTGCACCTCCTCGTTCTGACCCTCGGATTCTTCCTGAAACTACCCTCTACCTCTACCCCTACGTCTAGGCCGCATCTACAAACACACTAAGAGGGTAAGATCACACAGCAACAAATATATCTCATAGCAAATAAATCACATAGTCAAGCACATGCAACATGCAACGCTGTGCCTAGACTCAAGTGTGATCAAAAGAAATTGAGCTTATCGCAGCTTAAGCTATGATACCAAAAATGTCAGGTCTCGTGTTCAACACAGAGATAAACCAAGCAATAATCAATAGCGGAAGCAATTAAAAATAGTGATTAAAATTTTCGCTTTTGTCCTGACTTAGATAACGTAAGTTAAAATACAACTATACTCAAAATACTGGTTTTACAATATCAAACAAAGATACAACATAGAGTGACCCTCAATCAACACATAGATTCAATTCAGCATAATGAAAAATATCATATGTATCTACTACATATAACTGGGACACACTATACACCTCCAGGGCACTACCAGCTGGATCAACTCCATGACCCGCGGAGAAACCATGGTAACCTGAAAAGACACACAGGCAAACAAACACCAGTCCCAGAGGGACACGGGGTCAAACCCCAGTACGGAGAACAACTGAAAAACAGCAGTTAAAATATCAATAGATAAAATGCGAATGCTATGCTTGAGAACAAGGCTACAACCAAAGACAGGGAGCCAAAGGATCTCAAAGAACTGCTCAACAACTGATATCCAAACAACTGGAAGATAGTGTCCACGGTGTGTGTGTATATTGGAGCTACCCACTCGTCTCAACAAACGACACCAGATGCAGAACACAGCTCAACCTGCTGTTGCCCAACTCATGAGATGTGGGAGCTACCCACTCCGCTCATAGTGGCTAACAGATCCCAGCAGGGAGATGAGGGATACGGGAGTTACCCGATCGTCCTCTAAACAAGCATCCTGGTACACACAGATCAATACAACTAGGCAAGGCTATAAAGATCTGAGTTCGACATGAATAATGCGTCTATGCAATGCAACAGCTTGCAAAAAATAACACAACAGAGGCAAGCAACACAGCACAGAGGCATACACATCAGCACACATAATATCCATGCCAGATTCAGCGCTGTAAGACAATCTCACATCCGTACCTCAATCTGAGCTACAATTACCACAAACGAAGTCCCGAGCAACCAGATTTGGAACCTGTTAACCAAAACACAATGCAGACTAGGGACAGTAACACAGACTTACGAACTGGGAGCTACGAGCTCCACCCAACTCTATCCTACCTCTCTAACTCAATCAATAGCTCTAAACAAAGCACAAGGTAGGAACTAACACTTACCCAACAAGCTACCTGAAAGGCCTAAGCGATTCCATGATTATGCTAACAGACTACATAGAAGAGCTTCCTCGCGATCCTCTTCCAGCTTAACGCAAGCCTCTAAAAACGGTACCAAACGAAGCCTTAGCAAGAGGAGTCCAGCGCTACCACTCTCACTTCAGTCGAAGCTGTCTACCGCCGACAATCGAAGAATATAAGGTTTGGTGAACAGTAGCTAGGGTATCGCGACAGAGTTATCTTTAGAGAAATATTTCTAAGTGTCGGGAAACGATAAAAGACGAAGGGTAAAAGTCCTCTTAAATACAACTCAAATCTGGTCTCATCTGGTGAACAGTAGCCACCGACAATCTCGGGGTTCACATCTAAAACCAGCACAGATCTGAGTACCACTCCAGATCTGGACACTACGTCAAAACAGACGTGGGACTTAACCAAACAACGTCGCACAGAAAACACGCTCCCAACTAATACACGTATCCCGATAACTCAAGTCTGAAACACTAAACGGCGTCACTCCCAAAGCACTCAGATCTGACGCACCCAAACAAGTCACATCTGAAATCTCTGAACCGTACCCGCCTACACCAAAACACGAACCGGGACAACAAACCCGATCTGACCACACACAACTAACAATGCGCACACACTCAAATTTGGATTCTCTCCAAACGACATCGCATCAGAACCATATTCAAAAAACCAGATCTCACCTCCACATCTGAATGTGACCAAATATATATGATCAACACTCAAATCTGATCGCATTCCCATGAAAACCTTCAACTCTCCAGATCTGTTTCATGGACTTAAACGGACCGGATAGCTTCACCGAGCCTACCATCTCAAAGCTGGCTCATCCCAGATCTGTTCAAGCCAAATATTGTCTATGTTAAACCCGATTATTAACTAAATTAATCCCATAATCTTTTGGGTCTCACAATAATTGAAAAGAAGGAAAGACTTAGAGCGAAATGTTGTAAGCTGTATTCCCTTACAAAAGCTGGTATACAAACAGATGGCGCCAAAAGTAAACAGTAGGAACAACTTTGGAATATAAGAACTTCGTTCGATTACAAAATGAGATATTACAACCACTAGAACTCTATATGAATTCTCTATTGTTGTAATGGATCTTAATATAGTTTCGGCAAAAGATCAAAAGCAACAACAGTGCTGGCTTCGCGGAAACGCTGGCCTTTGATAAACACACGCAACCCCCAAATCTGGTTCAGCTCGCGCCACCCACTTGCCCATGAGCTGCCTCACCTGCATCAGGAAAACTAGTGAGTCTAGGGGCTCAACAAGTAAAACTGAGGATAACAAGGTCATTTAATGCCGGAATAATTGAGCATAATACATAATTTAAAGGAAGTCATCTGAACTGAAATATTGCTAATGAAAAGACAAATCGGGACATCAGATCCGAATCGCATTTATATACTGAATGACTTATGGCCTAGAAGCTCTCTGTTGGTCCTGGTGCTTGCTAGCATCTTAATTGAATTCAGTAACTTTCTTGTGAAGGGATATTGTCAGGCCCCGTGCTAATTACTCAATAAAATAGCACAATTAAAGCACATAATCACGGAAGCATAAAAACGGGCTTAAACATTTTTCGAAATAGTTTGAGCCTGAACTACCAACATTCATTCAAAATAGAAATACTCAAAAATACGAGTTAAATCAAACTCATACAAACCAGGTAACAATAAATCTCAAATCAAATACAGATCCCCAATACATAGAAACACGGGGCATCCCCCGGTTCAATACATAATAGAATAGACTGGGACTCAAGGGAACGGGGATCGACCAGCTGAACCTCCACTCTCTCCATCTTGGTTACCTGATGATCCTGTAAATGGGCAACACAGACCCAAGACACAAAATCAGGAAAACAAAATACGAGGTCAGGCCTCAGTACGAAGAGCTATCAAAATAGCTAAACATGCAACATGCTATAAATCAATGCTATGAATGCATGAGGGCTATCAAGAAATCGAATAGCTAGACCAGTAAATCAACTGGCAATCAAATCTGTCGAGCCTAAAAATGTTGGGGATCCGGATCCACCCCCCGTCTAGGCAGCGGAAGAACAAACAATGAAGGCCGGGAGACTCAAGGAACGGGGATCGACCAGCTGAACCTCCACTCTGTCCATCTTGGTTACCTGATGATCCTGTACAAATGGGCAACACAGACCCAAGACACAAAATCAGGAAAACAAATACGAGGTCAGGCCTCAGTACGAAGAGCTATCAAAATAGCTAAACATGCAACATGCTATAAATCAATGCTATGAATGCATGAGGGCTATCAAGAAATCGAATAGCTAGACCAGTAAATCAACTGGCAATCAAATCTGTCGAGCCTAAAAATGTTGGGGATCCGGATCCACCCCCCGTCTAGGCAGCGGAAGAACAAACAATGAAGGCCGGGAGATGATCAATACAAAAAATCATAAACATAACTACGACATTCATAGGATGTTTAAGCGGATTACCTTGTTGGCACTTGTGCCTGGCTCCAACCGGTATTACAATAATCCGGCTCTTCTCGGTAGATTGCGGTAGATTATCGCCAATCCGGTCCACGACCAGATCCGAGACTCCTTCGTCAGGCTGCACTAGAAGCGCTGACGAGATCAGCACGAACGAATACTCCTCGAAAAACTAGGCCGGAACAATTTCCGGCGAAGATCGTGGGCGGCGGCGGCGGCGCGTGGGCGGCGGCGTGTTCGAGAGAGGGAGGCGGCGGTTTTGGTGTGTAGGGTTAGGGTTTAACAACAATGTGTCAAGTGTTATATTCAATGAAGTCATTAAGTCTAATTAAATAGACTTAATGATGGACTTGGACCGGCCCAACGGGCCCGGGTCCAAATGACGATATCTATCGCTGCGACTTCATCGTAACTCCGATCGCCGATCAGATCGGACCGATCGACTCAGTTTCCGAAACTGAATGTTATGATGTGAAAAACAATTTTTCAGATCATATAACCCTAAATCGCAAAATGACCGTTTTGCCCCTCAACAGCGGGAAACTCCGGTTTGACCCCTGTTGACTTTTAGGAAGTCGCACTTCCCGAAATCCTCTTCTCGTGCTCAACACATTGAGCTGAGTATCCGTGCGAGAATCTCGAATCTAGTACTTGTGTGACCCTCAATGGTTCAGGGATACAGCTAGCCGTGGGCCCACAACCATTGCGGCTCCGGAATCACAATTCCGGACTTGCCCAACGGATCATGGTAAAGCGT
>KV007754.1:118767-137453 GCA_001598015.1 Dorcoceras hygrometricum
AGCGCACGTCCAGCGTGCGCGATGGCGCTCGTTGTGGCGCCGCCGCGTGCGGTGGCACCGGGCAGTCGACGTGCGACGATATTTCGCCCGTTTTTTATCTGAAATTCAATGTTAGATACAATTATGGCATAATGTATTGATCAGTTCCGAGAAACACTGGATCTGATACCACTGTTGGGGATCCGGATCCGCCCCCCGGCTAGGCAGCGGAAGAACAAACAATGAAGGCCGGGAGACGATCAATACGAAAAATTATAAACATAACTACGACATTCATAGGATGTTTAAGCGGATTACCTTGTTGGCACTTGTGCCTGGCTCCAACCGGTATTACAATAATCCGGCTCTTCTCGGTAGATTGCGATAGATTATCGCCAATCCGGTCCACGAGCAGATCCGAGACTCCTTCGTCAGGCTGCACTAGAAGCGCTGACGAGATCAGCACGAACGAATACTCCTCGAAGTAGGCCGGAACAATTTCCGGCGAAGATCGTCGGCGGCGGCGGCGACGGCGTGTTCGAGAGAGGGAGGCGGCGGTTTTGGTGTGTAGGGTTAGGGTTTAACAACAATGTGTCAAGTGTTATATTCAATGAAGTCATTAAGTCTAATTAAATAGACTTAATGATGGACTTGGACCGGCCCAACGGGCCCGGGTCCAAATGACGATATCCATCGCTGCGACTTCATCGTAACTCCGATCGCCGATCAGATCGGACCGATCGACTCAGTTTCCGAAACTGAATGTTATGATGTGAAAAATAATTTTTCAGATCATATAACCCTAAATCTCAAAATGACCGTTTTGCCCCTCAACAGCGGGAAACTCCGGTTTGACCCCTGTTGACTTTTAGGAAGTCGCACTTCCCGAAATCCTATTCTCGTGCTCAACACATTGAGCTGAGTATCCATGCAGGAATCTCGAATCTAGTACTTGTGTGACCCTCAATGGTTCAGGGATACAGCTAGCCGTGGGCCCACAACCATTGCGGCTCCGGAATCACAATTCCGGACTTGCCCAACGGATCATGGTAAAGCGTCTAGCAACATCGCCCCATGATCCCCTAGGTATCACTGATAGTGCCTGCAAGAACCAGTCGGTCGTGGTTAGCGTACAGTACGGTCCTTTCAATGCATATATCCCACGACCATTGGTAAATCGAGAGTCGCTAGAGATCCGATAGCTATGCATACATCTTGGAGATTGAATAGTGACTCGCGAGTGTAACTAGGTAAACACATTTACCTAAAACACTTTTAGTACTCTGGCCAGAGATTTATACACTATTATCCCCTCAGATAGCATAGGATATCCACGCATGTCTGCGAGCGGTGAATCCTCGACAACGATGCATCGACTCCTACATACATCGGGGTCTCACCCAATCCCGACGCCTTATGACCCCAAGTGAGTCGGCAAACGGGTCAAAGTGAGACACATATCATGTAGAGTCTCAATGACGTTTCGAGTCGTGAGGACTAATCAGTACAACCAATACCTCGGACTTATCCACTCGACAAATGGTAACCACTTGGAAAGTCCGAACGAGGGTAGTTCGATAGATCACCAGGTCACTATCTATCTGCATGCTCAGAACATCACAATGTTCCCTACCAATGAAACATGGTACTTCGCATCGCAGATACTAGTCTCGAACTCGGGCGGCCTTATCCTCATTTTGACGGCCCAATCGACTAGGAACATGTTCAGAATACACAGCGACTATTAGATGTGTTTCATGATAGCCGTCATACCCACTATCACATCTAACATACGCTTTAGTGCATTCTAGGTCTTTACTCAACACAATTGTAAATCATTACACACATAATGAAAGTAAAGAATGCTATATAAGAAAATGCGAATATCATATATAAAGATTGTTTGTACAAGAGTCTATAAAACCCACACGCCACAAGTTGGCTAGTTGAGCATCTACTCTAACAAAAAACCCACGAGGTACGTCAACCAGTGGAATCATCGGTCCGTGATATTCCTGGCCCGTCAGCCCATCACAGCTCGGTGGTATTCTGATACGACAACACAGTCGATCACCACTCCGATGATAGCGTTGGACCATTCCGCACGACTCAACAGTCTGCCGGTCACAACGTGGATCTCAATCAGGTCAATCAACCAATCTGTCAGGCTCAATATGTATGCATGTATTCCAAATAAAATATCAATGCCCAATGCCTACAAATCAATACGTAAAAACAGTGCATAAACTCAAGCCATTTATCAAACTATTTCACGTAAATTCACAGCAGCAGGCCAACAGATTTCATAGCAGGGAATACAGCCATGTACACGCTTCAAGCTATTAAGAGCTGCTCAATTCGTACCTCAACTGCTTCAATATACCTTAACAGCTTTCACAACACCACGGCCAACAACCAAATCAAGCCTACGGCCCTTGAAGCTTCACGGCACAACTCAACCAAAAATCCTGGGAGCTGAAATCTGTTTCAAGGCCTCGAGAATCAGCTTAACACAAGGACAAATCTAAGCCTGAACACTCTAACACCTACGGCCAGAACTATATTCAAGTTCTACACATCTACGCAGGTCTTAACTACAAGAACAGAGCTCAGTTCAACTAGAAATTCTCATCCCGAAGCTTAAACCAGCAGGATAACACACGAAACAGGCTTCTCCAGAAAGCTTCGAACACCAGCAGCTTCACGCTTCCACTCCAGCGTTAATTCAGGGTCTCAAATGGGTATCAAATGAAAGAGAAAAGCTAGGTGAACTCAGCGCCACCAAGATCGTCAAAAACAGAGGCTGGAAACGACGGGAATCGGCGGTGAAAAGTTACGATGAACAGTACCAAGTCAAGGGTTTCGAACAGAAGGATAAGAAATGTCGGGTTGAGAAATATTCTAAGTGTAGTTCGACACTTATATTTATTCCTCAATTTAATCGCTACTGTCTAAGTCAAACACCGACAAAAACAGATCACTGCAACGTAAAATAGCGTCAAACAGATCTCTCAAACAACGCTAATAACCACCAGATCCCAGCGTTAACAACAAACCCTCGCGCACAAGCCAAAACGACAACGCATCGGTAAAACAGATCTCAGCGCTTAACACAACGCTGGTCTCCTAACGCGCCACACTAAAACAGATCTCTACGCCTTAGCAACACAAAATACTAAAATGACGACGTAGCCACTAATCCAAACGACGTCGCAAAGCGAAACAGATATCTCCTCAAATCGCAATGCTAGCGCTCGAAACAGATCTCTCGACTAAACGCGCTACACCAGACATCCACTCTACATGTTGACCAACACGTGGCACCCTCTCACTCGAACGCGCTACGCTACCAGATCTCTACACGCGAACAATCACCCGCGTTCAATATAACGAAACCAGATCTCTCAATCCAGCGATCACCCGCTACAGTTCCGTTGACCAACGTTGACATCTGAAAATGCGAAAAGAAAGCGCTGCACTCTCGCGCCACTCTCGACTATCCAGATCTCACCAAAACGCAGCGTTTTACCTACTTCTTGCGGCCAAACACGCTAACACTCAGGGAACCAGATTTCTATAAAAATATAACAAATTCGACCCCAATTCTCAACCAGATTTCACCCTAACTAAAATCTGGACAACTCCAACTAGAGATCTGAACTTTCTCAAATCAGATTTCACCAAAAATCCAAAGTCTAACATTCAAAATTCTTAATTCTCGTGACTAATCTAACCCAAAAATCTGATTAATCACAAATCTTAAAATCTGATTCCTCACATTCTCCCCCACCTTAAGAGATTTCGTCCTCGAAATCAAAGGCAAACAAGGGCAGAAACAATCAAACATGCAAATCAGCACAAACACGACTCAAATTCGAAGCAAAAACCAGCAATTTACCTGGAAAAATTCGCACGATCAATGCTCAAACAGATGAGGCCAGTTTTGTCTCATCTTCTCCTCAACTTCCCAGGTTTCTTCTTCTCGGCCATGCTTGCTCCATTGGACCATCACCAACGGAATTATCTTGTTCCTCAACTGCTTCTCCTTTCTATCCAGGATCTGCACTGGATATTCTACATAGCTCAAGGCAGAATCCAGCTCAACTTCGTCAGTTCTCAAAACATGGGACGGATCTGGCACATATTTTCTCAACATAGACACATGAAAGACATCATGCATCGCTGCTAACTCCTCGGGCAGCCTCAATCTATAAGCCAACTGTCCAATCCGCTCAACAATCTCAAAGGGACCAACGAATCTGGGAGATAACTTGCCTTTAAATCTGAATCGCATAACGCTCTTGAAAGGAGAAATCTTGAGAAACACACGATCGCCAACCTCAAACTCTAACGGTAGACGTATTCTATTTGCATAGCTAGAGAAACGGTCTTGAGCAGCTTTCATTCTACTCCGAATCAAATAAATCCGATCCTTCATGTGCTGAACAAACTCCGGCGTGGAAAGCTATCTCTCTCCAACTTCTTCCCAACAAATCATGGATCTGCACTTTCGACCATACAACGCCTCAAATGGAGCCATCCCGATAGTGACTTGGTAACTGTTGTTATACGAAAACTCAATTAAGGACAACGAATCCTGCCAGCCACCACTGAAATCCATCACTACTGCACGCAGCATATCCTCTAAAGTCTGGATAGTCCGCTCAGACTATCCGTCTGTCTGGGGGTGATAGGCTGTACTCATAGCCAATCTCGAACCCATCGCTGCTTGCAGACTCTTCCAAAAATGAGAAGTGAACCTCGGATCTCTATCCGACACTATCGAAACCGGAACTCCATGCAATCTAACCACATGATCGATGTACAATTTCGCCATCTTCTTCATCGAGCACCTCACATCATAGGGAATGAAATGGGGTGACTTCAAAAGTCTATCAATCACAACCCAAATCGCATCGCATCCCCTACTCGATCGAGGTAGATGAGTCACAAAATCCATGGAGATGTGCTCCCAATTCCATTGGGGCACCTCTAACTCTGCAGCAAACCACCAGGTCTCATTCTCTCAGCCTTGACCTGTTGGCAATTCAGACATCTAGCAACAAAAGCCGAAATGTCGCTCTTCATACCTTCCCACCAGTAGTGAGTCTTCAAGGCATGGTACATCTTTCTTTCGCCCGGATGCACACTGTATTGGCTACAATGCGCTTCGTTCATGATGGCATCTTTCAAATCAATCAGGTTCGGAACCACTAATCTCCCTCGAAAACACAAACATCCATCCGGAGAAACAGAAAAATCATCAGACTGACCAACTGGGCCTTGATCCTCAACTCATGGATATAGGGATCAGTCCTTTGCGTCTCCCTGATGTCTCTCACCATCTGTGGTTCTACCTGAATCGATGAAACCATGAAGTACTGATCAACCGGCTGAAATCTCCAACCAGAAGTACTCAACTGCTCATAGACTTTCGAGACACTCAGAAACGAAAGCATCTCAGGATGGGTCTTCCTACTCAATGCGTCGGCAACTGAGTTCATCCGCCCAGGCTGATACTGAATCTCACAGTTAAAGTCCTTGAGCAATTCCATCCAATGTCGTTGCCTCATATTCAGATCGGACTACGTAAAGATATATTTCAGGCTCTTGTGGTCGGTGTACACAACAAATTCTTCACCATACAGATAATGTCGTCAAATCTTCTAGGAAAACACTATCGCAGCCAACTCCAAATCATGCACAGGGTACCTCATCTTGTGAGTCTTAAACTGTCGAGACGCATAGGCAATAACATACCCGTTCTGCATCAGAACACACCCTAAACAGCTCAAAGAAGCATCGGAGCAAACCACAAATCCCCCAGATCCAGACGGTAGAGCCAAAACAGGAGCAGTAGTCAACTTCTCCTTCAACGTCTGGAAACTGTACTCGCACTCCTCAGTCCACACAAATTTCCGATCTTTCTGAGTCAACTGCGTCAGTGGCCTGGCTATAGAAGAGAACTTCTCGATAAAACGCCGGTAATAGCCAGCCAGTACCAAGAAACTGCGGATCTCGGAAACGTTTCTAGGTCTCTCCCAGTTCAACACTGCTTCGACCTTACTCGGATCCACCGAAATCTCTTGCGCTGAAATCACGTGACCCAAAAAGATAATCCGATCAAGCCAAAAAACACACTTGCTGAACTTGGCATAAAGCTGTGAGTCTCTCAATCTCTACAACACCAATCTGAGGTGCTCCTTATGCTCTCTCATACACCTCGAATACACTAGGATGTCATCTATGAAGACGATCACGAATCGATCGATATACTCGCTAAAGACGCGATTCATCAAGTCCATGAACACAGCTGGGGAATTCATCAACCCAAACGGCGTGACAAGAAACTCATAATGCTCATATCGAGTCCGGAAAGTTGTCTTCGCCACGTCAGCGTCTCTAATCCGCAACTGGTGATAACCAGAGCGCAAATCAATCTTCGAGTAAACGACCGATCCTTGCAACTGATCGAACAAGTAATCAATCCTAGGCAAAGGATACTTGTTCTTCACTGTCGCTTTATTCAACTGTCTGAAATCCACACACATCCTCATAGACCCATCCTTCTTCTTCACAAAAAGAATCGGAGCTCCCCAAGGCGACATACTCGGTCTAATGAAGCCTTTCTCCAAGAGATCACTCAACTGATCCTTCAGCTCTCTCAACTCTGCTGGCGCCAACCGATACGGAGCTCTAGAAATCGGGGCGGTACCGGGCACCAACTCGATACTGAAGTCGATCTCACGTCTCGGAGGAAATCTAGGAATCTCATCTGGAAACACGTTGGGAAACTCTCGGACGATCGGGATATCGCTCAACTCCAATCGCGACTCTTGGGAACTGTCGAGCGTGTAGATCATGAATCCAGCGTTACCTATAGATAGCAGGCTAAACATCTCCATGGCGGAAACTAGTAGAATCTTCGAGCACGAATCAGCATCGTAGAAATCCCACTTCTCACCCGAATCAGGTCGAAATCTCACCACGCCATGAAAACAGTCGACGGTAGGCTTGTAGCTATATAACACATCCATCCCCAAGATACAATCGAAGTCTCTGATTCCCAAAAAAATCAGATTGGAAACTAAAAAATGCTCATCAAACCTAATCAGGCAATCAATCACTACCTCTCGGGACCACAGACTCACACCAGCAGGGGTAGACACGGAAACCACATCACACAATGGGGAAGAACTCAACCCATGCTCAAACACAAACAACTCAGATATAAAAGACAAACCTAATCAGGCAATCAATCACTACCTCTCGGGACCACAGACTCACACCAGCAGGGGTAGACACGGAAACCACATCACACAATGGGGAAGAACTCAACCCATGCTCAAACACAAACAACTCAGATATAAAAGAGTGTGATGCACCAGTGTCAAAAAGAACTCTCGTAGGATAATAAAAAATAGAGCATGTACCTACGATCACCATGCCAGGCGTCTCCTCAGCCTGATCCCTCGTCAAAGCGTTCGCCTGGGCCTGCTGGGGAATCTGAAACTGAGGTCGGGAAGGTCCTCCAAACCTAGACGGTCCACTAGGCTGAAATCCAGATCGCTGGGTAGGAGTAGGAAACTGCGGTCTCTGAGACGAACCACCAACTGAAGCCTGCTGTGAAGGGACCGAAGCCTGTCCCCTCATCATAGGACATGCTCTCCGATAATGTCCAGGATGCCCACAGTTGTTGCAAGTCCCCTGAACTCCACGACACTGCAAAGTCGGATGTCTCCCTCCGCACTGTCCACAAAATCCGCCGCCAGAACCATTGCCCGAACCATAACTCGCGGAACCAGAGGAACTAGAGTTGCCCTTCTTCTTGAATTGCTTCCCTCGAGGTCGGAACTGATGGCAACTCGACTGTTGTGACCCTTGAGGAGACTGGTACGACTGCGACATCTCCTGTGCCGGCTGAGAAGCTCGCCCAGTCTTCTGATGCACTGGAGCCTCGGGATCCATCAAACTCTCCTCAATATCAACCGCATTGTTCACAGCTTCAATATAGGTCTTCGGGGACCCAGACAACACCATCCGGTAAAGATCAGGTCTCAGACCCTTCAAAAACTTGTTCCTCTTTGTTCGCTCCTGGTTCGCTACATGGGGCATGTACACCAGAAGCGCAGAAAACTGCCTCGCGTACTCCGCCACTCGCATGCTACCCTGCTTCAGGTTGTCAAACTCGCGCTCTCGGCTGCTGTAGTAGGACTCCGGGGTATACTCCTGTCGGAACACCTCACAGAAGCTCTCCCAAGTAATCACTGCCCCACTATCATGAAGGATACGAGAAGTACCCCTTCACCAGTGCTGCGCGTTATCCCTCAATTGCAGCACTGCCAACTTCAGTCTCTTTTCAGGAGCGTACTCCAAAGTATCAAACAGCTCCTCCATCTGAACTAGCCAAGCCTCGGCCGAAGCACCACCCTCAGTAGCAGCAAAAGTCGTAGGGTTCGTACGCTGGAATCGAGCTAAGACTAGTTCCATCTCACCTATCTGCCTCGTAACGTTATCAACCTGATGAACATCATCGTCACTACCTGCCCTAGACTCCACCACGGTACGTCTAGTCGTCCTACCTCTCCTCGGCGGCATCTAAAACAAGTCTAGAGGTAAGGCTAACAACAGATATAATATCAAGGCAGATAATAATCACATAAGCCACAGAGTCAATCAAAATCAAATCAAAACTCTGTGTCTAGACTCGAGTGTGATCAAAGGAAATCGAGCTTATCCGAGTTTAAGCTCTGATACCAAAAATGTCAGGCCACATGCTAATTACTCAATAAAATAGCACAATTAAAGCACATAATCACAAAAGCATAAAAACGTGCTTAAAATTTTTCGAAATAGTTTGGGCCTGAACTACCAACATTCATTCAAAATAGCAATACTCAAAATACGAGTTAAATCAAACTCATACAAACCAGGTAACAATAAATCTCAAATCAAATACAGATCCCCAATACATAGAAACACGGGGCATCCCCCGGTTCAATACATAATAGAATAGACTGGGACTCAAGAGAACGGGGATCGACCAGCTGAACCTCCACTCTGTCCATCTTGGTTACCTGATGATCCTGCAAATGGGCAACACAGACCCAAGACACAAAAGCAGGAAAACAAAATACAAGGTCAGGCCTCAGTACGAAGAGCTATCAAAACAGCTAAACATGTAACATGCTATAAATCAATGCTATGAATGCATGAGGGCTATCAAGAAATCGGATAGCTAGACCAGTAAATCAACTGGCAATCAAATCTGTCGAGCCTCCAAACCCACGAGGTAAGTCAACCAGTGGAATCATCGGTCCGTGATATTCCAGGCCCGTCAGCCCATCACAGCTCGGTGGTATTCCGATACGACAACACAGTCGATCACCACTCCGATGATAGCGTTGGACCATTCCGCACTACTCAACAGTCTGCCGGTCACAACGTGGCTCTCAATCAGGTCAATCAACCAATCTGTCAGGATCAATATGTATGCATGTATTACAAATAAAATATCGATGCCCAATGCATACAAATCAATACGTAAAAACAGTGCATAAACTCAAGCCATTTATCAAACTATTTCACGTAAATTCACAGCAGCTGGCCAACAGATTTCATAGCAGGGAATACAGCCATGTTCACGCTTCAAGCTATTAAGAGCTCCTCAATTCGTACCTCAACTGCTTCAATATACCTTAACAGCTTTCACAACACCACGGCCAGCAACCAAATCAAGCCTACGGCCCTTGAAGCTTCACGGCACAACTCAACCAAAAATCCTGGGAGCTGAAATCTGTTTCAAGGCCTCGAGAATCAGCTTAACACAAGCACAAATCTAAGCCTGAACACTCTAACACCTACGGCCAGAACTATATTCAAGTTCTACACATCTACGCAGGTCTTAACTACAATAACATAGCTCAATTCAACTATAAATGCTCACCCCGAAGCTTAAACCAGCAGGAGAACATACGAAACAGGCTTCTCTAGAAAGCTTCGAACACCAGCAGCTTCACGCTTCCACTCCAACGTTAATTCAGGGTCTCAAATGGGTAGCAAACGAAAGAGCCAATCTAGGTGAACTCAGCGCCACCAAGATCGTCAAAAACAGAGGCTGGAAATGACGGGAATCGGCGGTGAAAAGTTACGATGAACAGTACCAAGTCAAGGGTTTCGAACAGAAGGATAAGAAATGTCGGGTTGAGAAATATTCTAAGTGTAGTCCGACACTTCTATTTATTCCTCAATTTAATCGCTACTGTCAAAGTCAAACACCGACAAAAACATATCCCTGCAACGTAAAATAGAGTCAAACAGATCTCTCAAACAACGCTAATAACCACCAGATCCCAGCATTAACAACAAACGCTCGCGCACAAGCCAAAACGACAGCGCATCGGTAAAACAGATCTCAGCGCTCAACACAACGCTGGTCTCCTAACGCGCCACACTAAAACAGATCTCTACGCCTTTGCAACACAAAATACTAAAACGACGACGTAGCCACTAATCCAAACGACGTCGCACAGCGAAACAGATCTCTCCTCAAATCGCAATGCTAGCGCTCGAAACAGATCTCTCGACTAAATGCGCTACACCAGACGTCAACTCTACATGTTGACCAACACATGGCACCCTCTCACTCGAACGCGCTATGCTACCAGATCTCTACACGTGAACAATCACCCGCGTTCAATACAACGAAACCAGATCTCTCAATCCAGCGATCACCCGCTACAGTTCCGTTGACCAACGTTGACATCTGAAAATGCGAAAAGCAAGTGCTGCACTGTCGCGCCACTCTCGAATATCCAGATCTCACCAAAACGCAGCGTTTTACCTACTTCTCGCGGCAAAACACGCTAACACTCAGGGAACCAGATTTATCAAAATCTAACAAATTCGACCCCAATTCTCAACTATATTTCACCCGATAAACCCGAACTAAAATCTGGACAACTCCAACTAGAGATCTGAATTTTCTCAAATCAGATTTCACCAAAAATCAAAAGTCTAAAATTCGAAAATCTTAATTCTCGTGACTAATCTAACCCAAAAATCTGATTAATCACAAATCTTGAAATCTGATTCCTCACAGATATTATACTAATACCATAATCTTGGTCCCTTCCTGGTTGACAGGGTCCTCTATGCCATAAGTCCTTAAACTAAAAGTTACTTTCTTTAATTGAAATGAAATAACTATTATACATGATCTTGAAAAAATTGATCGCTGAAACTGGTTGATTCACTGCTACGAAACTCATTTTGTCTTTAAAAACATTACTGAGCATACAACTGGGCTACGAGCTGATGTTAGTAGAGACTAGCTCGGAAGAGAAAATAGCTTATGAACGCAAAACAGCTTTGGCTAAACAAAATATATCGCAAGTGTAAAGAACAGTTTTGACTACATAAAACAGATCTCGGGTATGAAAACAAATCACAGGCGTGAAGAACAGCTTTGGTTTAAGAAAACAACTTACGAATATGAAAAACAGATATGGTTCTAAGAAAACAGCTTACACGTAGTAAAACAGATTTGGTTCTAAGAAAACAGTTTACGCATAGTAAAACAGTAACATAAGCTTCGTAGCAAGAATTTCAGCTTGGAAGGTCACTCAGCTTTGAGAAACCCAATCAGTTTAGCGACGAATCATGCAGTCTGGTCAAGAAAAATAGGCCAGATATGCTTAGAAACGAAGGTACTGCCCCAGCTCAGACAGTCCCTAAACAAACTATCTCAGCTTATCAAATCGGAACATAGTCCTGATCGAACCAGCGCCACCTATCTGTTCAGAGTCAATTTCCAGAACCTCCTCAGCACACGGGAAAAACAATAAATTTCTCTTGCCTTATCTTATTTGGAATCTGTACAACTCAGTATTTGAAAACACAATTGCTTGCTAAAAGATAACTGGTGAGTTTGCTCAAAACTGAAACATCAAGCAGTGAATCCATATCTTATACATGAACATGACTTGACTGAACATAACTGAAATATGCATCAGGCAAACATACAACAGAAAACAACGAAGCAAAATATATGTTTTCCAGATGCAGCAAGAATCAGTTTTACTTGCGTGAGCTGAGAATCGCAACGAACAGATGGCCTTGGCTAAAAATTTTCTCAAGCACACTCTAAGAGCTTCCGAATATTTTTGAGAGAACTAAATGATTTCTTGCAACAAAAAATGAGCTTTAGAGCTCACGCAACAATCATATATGGGAGTATGATTTGTATTAGGTGAAAGGTACAATGATTAAGTATGGGTTATCATAACAAATCCTTGCAAAATTGGTAAAAACTCCCTACTACTATTTTAATTTGTAAACTTGCTACACCATTTTTTTATAAAAACTAATCTTCCATCCAAAATCATTTTATTTAAAAAGGAAAACTGCTCCAGCTCGGGACTGTGCTTGAGGCAAAATCCTTTTAGAAACCATCTGGGCCGTTCTTTTAAAATGGAAGAAAATAAATGAGTTTAAACAACTGAAACTAGCTTGAACTGAAATCTCGATGTTAAAATATAAAAACAACCCTTAACATAAAAAGGCTAATCAATTGTGGTCCTATGGATTTTGGGGCGCTACAACTTCACTGTTGATGCACGGAGCCAGCTTATCAGGGAGTTTATGAGTATCCGCCAGGGGGAAAAGTCGGTGGCCGAGTATGTGCGGCAGTTTGAGCGAGGGTGTCATTTTGTGCCCTCGATCGTGACTGTGGAGAGCGAGAATCTGCGGTAGTTTACTGATGGACTGCGACCAGACATCCGCCACGATGTCAATATGGCGGACGTGGCTACATACATGGCAGCGGTGAACAGGGCGTACCGATCTGAGAGAGGCCGGAAGGACATGAGGGATGACTTTCAGAGAAAGCGGCAGTTACAGCAGCCCGTCAGGGGCCAGTCTTCGCAGCAGCCGATGAAGAGACCATTTAGGGGCCTCATAAGGGCCCAACTCCTCAGGGGTCACAGCAGCAGAGACCTCAGTTCCAGCAGAGGCCACAACAGCAGGGAGTCAGCGCACTTAGACCTGGAGGGTACCCGATCTACAAGGAGTGCAGTAAGCAGCATTCAGGACCTTACATGGTTGGATCAGGCAGTGCTATCACTGCAGGGAGCCAGGGCATATTTCTAGGGATTGCCCTAAGAGGAGTCAGGCCATGAGTCATTTTTTTGTGATGCAGGCAGAGGCTGCAGATCCGGACATGACATTAATCACATGTATTCCATTTTAGATTTCCGTTGTTCCCGTGCTTTGACGTGTCGGCTTCTGGGTGTTTCAGAATTGCATGCTAAGTAGAGCACTGCTAGGAAATTCTTTGCCTTAGTTGCTGAGTTGATATAAGTAAGAACTGTTAGATCTTCCAGAACTTGCCTTGAGAAATTAGGCGGATAGGACTAGCGAACTTAGAAATATGATCATCTAAAACTTTTTATTGGGATCTAGTTTGACAGTAAACGCGTGCCTGTGTGACGTTTCTGTTTTAGGCGAGATTCGTGTGCTAGGTGTCACTACCCTCGCTTTTATAGACTCAGGGGTGACCCACCGTTTATTTCGAGTGCGTTCACATAGAGGATGGGTATTATTACGGAGAGCTTGGGAGTAGCTCTTGCCGTGACGGATCCGTCAGGAGAGGAGTTGACGATGACCAGCGTTGTGTATGTATTGAAGATGATGTTCCAGGATCATGCGGTCAGAGCAGACTTGGTCGTTTTGCCGATGTCAGGATTCGACCTCATCCTAGGTATGGATTGGTTGACGGAGTTTGGAACGGTGACCGATTTCCAGCGGAGGGCAGTGTCTATCAGGCCGCCAGGGCAGGAGACCTTCTTATTTGAGGCAGCGAGGAGACCGCGGGAGCCCAGATTCATATCGTTTCTACAGGCCAGGAAGCTAGTTGAGCTCGGATGTCAGGCATTCTTGGCTAGTGTTTATTGCTTCGGCAGATTCAGCAGGCCCTTCACTGTATGATGTGGAGGTAGTCAGGGATTTTGCAGACGTAGTCGCTGATGATGTTGTGGGAGTTCAACCGGAGCGAGAGGCGGAGTTTTCGATCGAGCTGATGCCAGGTACAATTCCTATCTCTATGACACCCTTTTTTTGGCTCCTACCAATATGAAGGAGCTGAAGGAGTAGATTCAGGAGTTGCTCGACAAGGGGTTCATCGGCCCTAGCTTTTATCCATGGGGTGCACCAGTTCTGTTTGTGCATAAGAAGGATGGCAGCATGAGATTGTGTATTGACTACCTGGAGCTGAACAGAGTTACAGGAAGAATAAATACCCACTCCCGAGGATAGAGGATTTATTTTATTAGCTGCAGGGAGATTCGGTTTTCTCGAAGATTGATTTAAGGTCTGGCTACCATCAGTTGAGAGTTAGAGAGGAGGACGTGCCCAAGACTGCATTTTAGTCACGTTACGACCACTATGAGTTCTTGGTGATGCCGTTTGGCTTGACGAATGCCCCATCGATTTTCATGGATTTGATGAACAGAGTCTTCAGGCAGTATTTAGACCAATTCTCTATAGTATTCATCGACGACATCCTGGTCTATTCGAGGAGCTTAGAGGAGCATAGACAGCACTTGCAGACGGCTTTGCAAACATTTAGAGAGCACATGTATGCCAAGTTCAGCAAGTGCGAGTTTTGGCTTGAGCAGGTGGCGTTCTTGGGGCATATCGTTTCTAGAGAAGGGATTTCAATCGACATATCGAAGGTGGAGGTAGTGCAGAACTGGGGGATTCCAAGGAATGCAACAGAGATTCGTAGTTTCTTGGGGTTAGAAGGATACTACCGCAAGTTTATCAAGGGCTTCTCTTCGATTTCAATGCCCTTGACAGCCCTGACCAAGAAGAATGTGAAGTATGTGTGGAGTCCTGAGTGCCATAGGAGCTTTGATCAGCTGAAGGAGTCCCTCACTTCAGCACCAGTGTTAGCGATTCCAGTGGATCACGAGGAGTTTGTAGTGTACACAGATGCAGTGTTTGCGATGCCAGTGGATCACGAGGAGTTTGTAGTGTATACAGATGCTTCCCTGAGAGGTTTAGGTGCAGTTATGATGTAGGGTGGAAGAGTCATCACTTATGCGTCGAGGCAGTTGAAGAGTTATGAGCAGAACTATCCAACACACGATCTGGAGCTTGCAGCAGTAGTTTTTGAACTGAAGATTTGGAGACACTACTGGTACGGTGAGAAGTGTCAGATTTTCACCGACCATAAGAGCCTCAAGTACTTCTTCACCCAGAAGAAGCTGAACATGAGGCAGCGCAGATGGCTAGAGTTGGTGAAGGACTATGATTGTGACATTAGCTACCATCCAGGTAAAGCTAATGTGGTGGCAGATGTTTTGAGCCGGAAGACTGCAGTAGTGGCATGTTTATCAGTCGAGAGGCCACTACAGGCTGAGATTCAGATATTTGGACTGGAGTTTTATTCAGGAGGCTATGCATCGAGTTTGGCAGCGCTCACAGTTCAGCCGACTCTTCGAGATCAGATTAGAGATGGGCAGGCCTATGACGAGCAGTTACAGTAGTGGAGACAGCGAGATGAGGCCAAAGGATGAGGTCTGTACACAGTTGATGATGGGATCGTACGATTCAGAGGTCGCATGTGGGTGCCGAGTACTGGACAGCTGAGAGCTGAGATCTTATCAGAGGAGCATGCATCGATGTACTCCATCCACCCAGAGAGTATGAAGATGTACAGAGATTTGCAGACGCTGTATTGGTGGCCGGATGAAGAAGGATATTGGGAGATTCGTATCTGAGTGCTTGACCTGTCAACAGGTCAAGGCAGAGCATCAGCGACCTGCAGGGTTGCTTCATCCACTCCCTATTCCCGAGTGGAATTGGGAGCATATCACGATGGATTTTGTGGTTGGGTTACCCAGGAGGCCCAGGGTTACACGGTGATATGGGTGATTGTGGACAGACTCACCAAGTCAGCACATTTCTTACCGGTGAAGAATACTTTCACCCTGACACGGTACGGAGAGCTTTACATCAGAGAGGTTTTCAGGCTTCATGGCATACCAGTCTCTATAGTGTCTGACAAGGACACCAGGTTTACATTTGCGTTTTGGAGGAGCTTACACGCTGCCTTGGGGACTAGGTTGGCATTCAGCACGGCATTTCACCCACAGACGGATGGTCAGTTGGAGAGATTCATCCATATTCTGGAGGATTTGCTGAGAGCTTGTTTGATATATTTCCGGGTACGTGGGACTCGAGTTTGCCTCTGGTAGAGTTCACGTACAACAACAGCTTTCAGGCATCGATTTGGATGGCTCTGTATGAGGATCTGTACGTGAGGAGATGTCGAACTACCTGTTGGGGATCCGGATCCGCCCCCCGGCTAGGCAGCGGAAAAACAATAGAATAAACGCCGGGAGACGATCAATACGATACATTCAAAACAAACTACGACATTCATAGGATGTTTAAGCGGATTACCTTGCTGGAACTTGTGCCTGGCTCCAACCGGTATTACAATAATCCGGCTCTTCTCGGTAGATTGCGGTAGTTTACGCCAATCCGGTCCACGACCAGATCCGAGACTCCTTCGTCAGACTGCACTAGAAGCCCTGACGAGATCAGCACGAACGAATACTCCTCGAAAAACTAGGCCGGAACAAATTCCGGCGAAGTGGAGGCGGCGGCGGGCGGTGCACGGCGGCGGCGTGATCGAGAGAGGGAGTTCTAGGTCTTTACTCAACGCAATTGTAAATCATTACACACATAATGAAAGTAAAGAACGCCATATAAGTAAATGCGAATATCATATATAAAGACTGTTTGTACAAGAGTCTATAAAACCCACACGCCACAAGTTGGCTAGTTGGGCATCTACTCTAACAATCTCCCACTTGTCCTAAAGCCAACTACTCCTCAGACGCAGTCCCATTGTTTCGCGATGTTTTTCAAACAACGGTCCAGGCAAGGGCTTCGTAAGTGGATCAGCAACGTTGTCCGCAGAGTCGACTCTCTCAACTGCTATGTCACCTCTAGCCACATATCCCGGATTATGTGGTATTTCCTCATTATGTGTTTGGATCTTTGGTGAGACCTAGGCTCCTTTGCTTGCGCCACGGCACCCGTGTTGTCGCAGTACACCGGGACTGGACCAACTCCATTAGGAATGACGCCCAACTCTTGGACGAAATTCCTTATCCAAACGGCCTCCTTAGCAGCAGCTGATGCTGCAATGTACTCAGCCTCAGTAGTTGAATCTGCGATGGTGTCTTTCTTGGAACTCTTCCAAGAGACAGCACCACCATTGAGCATGAATACAAATCCAGAGGTTGATTTCGAATCATCCACGTCACACTGGAAACTAGAGTCAGTATAGCCTTCCAGTTTCAGTTCATCACCCTCGTAGACCATGAACATATTCTTAGTCCTTCGTAAGTACTTAAGAATATCCTTCACGGCCTTCCAATGCAATTGGCCGGGGTTGGCCTGGTAGCGGCTCGTGACACTCAGAGCATATGCGACGTCCGGTCTAGTCGAGATCATGCCATACATAATACTACCTATAGCCGAGGCATATGGTACACGTGCCATACTCTCTATCTCCTCATCTGTCTTTGGACACATAGACTTGGATAGAGTGACCCCGTGGCACATAGGTAGGTGTCCTCTCTTGGACTCTTCCATAGAGAACCTCTTAAGTATGGTATCGATGTAGGTAGCTTGGGTGAGTCCGAGCATCCGTTTAGATCTATCCCGATAGATCTGTATTCCAAGAATATAGGATTCTTCACCCGTGTCCTTCATCGAAAATCTGCTAGAGAGCCATACTTTAGTTGACTGCAACATTCCTACATCATTCCCAATGAGTAGAATGTCGTCAACATAAAGTACTAGAAACGTCACAGCGCTTTTAACTACTTTTTTATAGACACATGGCTCCTCGGGATTCTTTATGAAACCAAATTCCTTAATTGTTTCATCGAATCTCAGGTTCCAACTTCGCGATGCTTGTTTGAGACCGTAGATCGATCTCTGAAGCTTGCATACCTTATGCTCGCTTCCGAGTGAAACCCTCAGGCTGCATCATATAGATCTCTTCCTTAATGTTTCCATTAAGGAACACAGTTTTTCACATCCATTTGCCATATCTCATAGTCGTACCATGCGGCTATGGCTAACAATATTCTAATTGACTTGAACATTGCGACTGGCGAGAAGGTTTTATCATAGTCAACACCTTGTCTTTGAGTGTAACCTTTCGCGACCAGTCGCGCCTTGTAGGTCATTACCTTGCCATCAGGCCCAAGTTTCCTCTTGTACACCCATTTGCACCCAATAGGAACAATTCCTTCGGGAGGGTTAACGAGAGTCCAAACTTGGTTTGCATGCATTGAGTCAAACTCAGACTGCATTGCTTCAAGCCATAAATTAGAATCAGCATCGGAGATTTCCTCTTTGAAAGTTCTTGGATCGGATCCAACAACTTGATCACTTTGATCATCTTCAAGGAGAAAACCATATCTCTCAGGAGCTCTAGGAATCCTTTCGGATCTCCTAGGTGCGACCATATCTGGTACTGGCTCAGTAGGTGCGGGAGATTCACCTGGTACTTCAATTGGTTCTCGAACCTCTTCGAGTTCTACTAACTTGCCCTTTCTATCAAGTAGAAATTCCCTTTCCATAAAGGGGGCATTCCTAGAAACAAACACTTTTGTTTCGCT